>CABHPH010137031.1:0-33547 GCA_902168325.1 Peromyscus nudipes
GATACCTCTCAGTTGCCCTCAAGACCTCCACATCCCCTTCTGGACCCCACAGCTTTACAGAACTCCATCCTCTGAGAAGGCCTGCTTCAGGGAAGGCAGCACATTCCTCCTGGCCTCCATCACCAAGGGCACTGCTAGCCTGAGAAGATGAACTCTTTAATTGGTAGGAAAGATTTGGAGTGATTTACAGGGAAAGACAAAAATACGATACAACAGTTCGGTGAGAACAGAGAATGGATACCATAAAAGAGAAGAAAGGAAGGTTGACGTCAGTGCTGAGAGCGAGAATGCTCTGAGGTCAAAGGTTAAGTTTATCTCTGAAAAACAGCAGGATCCAAGCTGAGCAAGTGACACACACCTAAAATCCCAGGCACTCAGGAGGCTGAGGAAGAAGAATCGTAAATTCAAGGCCAGTCTTGATCTCATCTCAAAGTTCTTTAAAAAAATAATAATAATAATGGTGATACAATGTTCAAGACCAGCCTGGTCTACAGAGTGAGTTCCAGGACATCCAGGGCTACACAGAGAAACCCTGTCTGGAAAGCTAACAAACTAACAAATAAATAAATAAATAAATAAATAAATAAATAAATAAATAAATAAATAAATAGTGGCAGGATCTAAATATGGTTGATTCTACTTTTTAAACCCTATGCACAATTCAAAAGACTATTAAAAATAGTCTAGGGGCTGGAGAGATGGCTCAGAGGTCAAGAGCACTGGCTGTTCTTCCGGTGGACCCAGGTTCAGAACTGAACCACAAAAAAAATGGAACCTCACAAATGTCAGTGACTCCAGTACCCTACCAGTTCTGGGGTACCCTACCCCCTCTTCCAGCCTTCACAGACACTGCATGCACATGGGACATACACATACATGCAGGCAAAACATTTATACATACAAAATAAATAAAATCTTCAAAAATAAATAAATAGATTTAAAATAAAAGTATTCTAAAAAATACTAAACAGTAGTTTCTTTAGGTGGAGTGATTTTGACTAATTTTCTCTTGTTTTCTCCTGGCTAAGTTTTATGTAATAAGCATGTATCATTCTTATTATTGAAATTTTTGTTTTTATAAAAAATTATATATTTTCATATTGACAAAGCAAAATACTTACATATATTTGTCTAGATCTATGTAATTATTTTTATCTCTAGATGTAGATATAGATTTTTATTTTGATTTGACTGTTTGAACAATGGGTTGGACCTGAGGGGTAAGGTCCAGATTTGGCAATTTTTGTTCAAGTCCAGATTTGGCAATTTTCAGTCAAGTCACATGACATCATGACAGAATTCAGAATCCCTATGATTGATAAAATTGCTTCAGCTGACTTGCATTAATGGACTTCCTCTCTATCTATTGCCTCTGCCTCCATTATGAACATGTAACACACGAACACACACACACACACACACCCCTCTTAGGATAACAACATGCAATTCACTAGACAAGATTCCCCCTCTTCTTTCTGTCTTCCGATCTCAGTCCAGTTTCTTCTCCCTCTTCATTTGTCTTTCCTGACCTGGCAAGACCATGGCTCTTATCATGCTAAAATCATGGACCAGCCCTACACTACATCCATGCCTCTGCTCGAACATGCAAATCTGCTGGGAAAACCTTCCAAACCCTGGTAGTTCTGGTGTCTTGTGTGTGCCTGCTCTTCAGCTACATTCCGAGATGACTAGTGACTGTCAAATGGGAGACTGACTCCATCTTTGTGAGTCCTTGAACTCCACAGTCTGACCCCTAATAGAAATTATCCCATAAGCAAACTAGTAAGGGATGGGGTGGGAGGGTTCACCTAATAAGAAACACATCAGGTTCCCCCTCCAGTGTTACAGGAACTGGGAGGCCTCCTCCGCAGCCACAGAACAAAGTAACATAAGGTATTCGGTGCTGTGGACACAGGAACAAAAATTTTAAACAGGACACGATGTTCCCTCCATCTGCAGCCACACCCTTTGCTTGAAGCACTGAGCAATTGTATCCCTGAGGACCCAAACTGACCAGATGCCCAGGAAAAGATGTTTCTCCCCTCTGTAATTACGCTATCTTCAATAAGATCTAAGTTCATTGACAAGCCCGAGTTCCGTGATGGTGGTTGTGTGGGGGTGCTCAAAGCCTAGCGTTGTTTTAGGGTCCTGAGACATAGCAACCCCTCATCCAGGGCTAAATGTCATTCGTGAGCAATGCAGGCCAAGGCCCCATGGCAGCTAAACCCATCCTGCTGCTCCAGCTAGCCATCCCAGCTGCTAGGTGAGGAAGAGTAACAAGAATAGAACCAATGGGAACGCATAGCGTCCACGGCCCGTGATACCTTTGGCGAAGAACCTCGAATAAACCCCAGCTAGCAGCCCCCAGGAAAAAATTAGTCTCCGAGAAAATGCTAATCAGATTCAGAAACGCTGGAGTCTGGACCTCCAACTCCAAAGTTTCCGGTCCCTAAAAATTCAGATCCCATCTCCTCTGTCCTTCCTCATGTAGGCCACCAGGTGGCGCCAGCAACAGGGATTTCAAAACCAAAACTAAACTGGGAAGTCAGAATTTTTTGTTTATGCAAATGTTCATTCCCTACAACATTCCTCCGGGAATGGTCACCCCTCCGCTGCCACAGTCCTTCCCTCCCGCTCCCCTCCTGTGCATGCCCACTCCCTCTTTCAACTTACAGTGCCTGAAGACTGTTCAGGAGAGCTGAAGACCCAAAACAAACTGGCTTTGAGACATGTGAGTAAGGCTGATGGGCACCAAGGGGGGAGGGAGGGGTTTGCCACAGGAGGCAAGCATGCTCCCACATTATTAAAAAAAAAATTAAATTAAAAAAAAACAAGGACACAACACTATTTCCTGTCTCCAGTGCACACACATACACAAGGACATGCTCCTCAGCCC
Organism: Peromyscus nudipes; assembly: GCA_902168325.1. Lineage (NCBI taxonomy): Eukaryota > Metazoa > Chordata > Mammalia > Rodentia > Cricetidae > Peromyscus > Peromyscus nudipes. The sequence continues at coordinate 2,897 of CABHPH010137031.1, forward strand.
TCCTCCCAAGGACCAGACTCTTAGGCATGAGTTGGGGCTGCCTCTCTTTTCTTGACTCTGGGCTCATAGCAGGGTAACAGTGAGGGTAGGGAACCCTCTGAATGAGGAGAGAATCCCCTATGTGTGTTTCTTAGACTCTGTGAAGGGTTTCTCCCAGACGCCTTTGCTGAAGCCTTGGGAGCCTTTGCAAAGCCATCTTCACCCTCAGTTAGCTGATCTCGAGCCAGTCCTATTCCAGGAAGAAAAGGAGATGAAGGAGGAGGGCAGAGAATTGGCTTATGGGGGAAAGCATGATGGGAGCATGGTGACCTCTGGACTGGACACTGGCCTGGGAGGGCACGGATGCAGCTACCCCCGTTCACAGGACCTCTACTTAGTCTAGAATGGACAGAGGGGAAGGATGGGCAGTTCAATCATCCCATCTTCGCCCCACAACAGCCCAAATGGCAAGGGTGCCACACCCTTCCAGCCCCACAAACACCCCCCTTCTCTCTTTAACAGGCAACTCTTCGCCCTCCTTCTAGTGACCCTGCTCTGCAGGGTGGGGGGCTCCATCTACACGCCTCAGAAGCTCTATGGAGAGGTGTCCTCCCCTCTATATCCCAAGCCTTACCCCAACGACATTGAGACAACCACTGTGATCACAGTCCCCCCGGGGTACAGGGTGAAGCTCGTCTTCCGGCAGTTTGATGTGGAGCCTTCTGAAGGCTGTTTCTATGATTATGTCAAGGTAGGAGTCAGGTTGGGAGGGAAGGGAGAAAATGCTGGGCCTCGAGAGAAACTGGAAGTCTGCTCTAAACACCCTGGACAGTATGTCTGCACCCTATGCTTGTGCAGCTCTGTAGAAATACAGGCCTTGAGTTCCTGGTGCCATAGATGGGGTACTCGTGGGTTTTGAGACCCTCGGTGAGATTCATGGTTGGGGGGGAAAGGGTTTTGTTATGTTTTCAGGAGATCTCACTATGTATAGGAGTCAGGAGATGGCTAGCTGTAAGACCTTAGGGAATTGCTGTGCCTCAGTTTCCCTGTATGGCTACCTACCTCATCAGGAACAAGAGGAAATGAAACATGTGACAGGTTACACACGGCCTTCAGGGAGGACAAAGATCTTGGTCCCCTCTACTCTGTACTTCAAAGGATTTCTTTCTGGGCCTCATCTTTCTATGTCCAGAAAAGATAAAAGGCAGGATCCAAGCAGCGCCCGTGCACTGCCACGTACCGTCACTCTCGGGCAGCAGCTGGGGGCTAATTGAATAACGTGAAAACTGCTCATCTTCCCAACAAAGAGGACCCGACAAGTCCGCAGTGTTGACGGGAAGGGGGGCAGCATTTGGTGAAGTTAGCGAGGAAGATGTCCTCTGCTTTTGAGAGATTGAGGAGACTGAGGAAAAGCCGTCAAGATGCCAGGCAATGCTGGCCAGTGCCGAGGCTGCTGGGTACCCAGCATACTATCATGTTCAGTTGGATCTATCAGGAGGCAGGGCTGAGTGCAGTTTTTAAACAATAAAGTGGAAATCAAAACACAAAGCAAACAAAAACCTGGGTGTGGTGTGGCACACTCCTGTGATCCCAGTACTAGGGAGACTTAGAATGTTTCAGACCAGCCTGGGCTAGACAGCAAGTTCAAGGCAAGCCACTTTCTCAACATCACCGAGGAGGAAAAGGAAAGTGAGAAGAGGTGGGGCAGTGAGGAAAAGGGGAACAATGTGAGACCAAAGATGACCAGTCTAGGAATGAAGGAATGATAAAGGGCCTAGAGACAAGGATTCCTGGGGAAGGAGGGTGCAGAAAGTGGTGGGAATGAGTGAGATTGGAGCCGAGGGGTGGGGGCAGAACACAGGGGGAAGATGACCAGGCACAGAATGACAGGTGAAGAGTTGGTCAACAGTCGGGATGGGAAGACAGAAGAATTACAAGTTCAACCACAGTCTAGGGCTGGCAAGATGGCTCGGTGGGTAAAGGCACTTGCCTCCAAGTGTGGCAACCCTGAGTTCGATCCCAAGGATGCCCACACTTGAGGGAAAGACCTGACTCCTACAAGTCCTCTGTGCTCCATGTGTATGCCCCGCAACATGTCCCCCAACACACACACAATAAATGTCATCAAGGCCAGCCTAGGCTACATAGTAATATCCTACTTAAAAAAAATAAAAATAAAAATTTATGAAGGACTAGGGTGACCAGATAAGCATCACCTGGAGGTGTCCATAGCAGCCAGATCTATAGGTAGTAACATTAGGTCATGATTCAATCCAAGGAGAAAGAGAGAGAGAGAGAGAGAGAGATCCTTCGCTGGTCTGCCACATGGGACCAGGCTCCTTAGCAGGGCTTCTCTCACCGTCCTTCCTCCAACAGATTTCTGCTGATAAGAAAACTCTAGGGAGGTTCTGTGGGCAGCTGGAGTCTCCCCTGGGCAACCCCCCAGGACAGAAGGAATTCATGTCCCAGGGGAACAAGATGCTACTGACCTTTCACACAGACTTCTCCAATGAAGAGAATGGGACCCTCATGTTCTACAAGGGCTTCCTGGCCTACTACCAGGCTGTGGGTGAGTGGTCCCTGGGGCCAGCCCTTCTTTCTGGCCTCATCACAGGAGTGGGTAGGGGACAAGCTTGAACCCAAGGAACCCAGAAGCCTGGCTTTCCTTATATCTCTCAGCAAGATGGGGTCTGACAATCTGGGTTCTCCTGCCATCAAGCAGTTCCCAGAGAGCATTAGGGAGGTGTGGAGGCCAGAAGTGGACTTTGTCTCCTGGCTTCTGGTACATGACTCTTTGAGAAAGAACCATATAGAAGTCTCTGGACAGAGGACCCCATGCCATGGCCCAACAATAGTCCGTCTGATCCCAGAAGTCTCAGGATAGGAACCTAATCCTTCCTTCTGGAATCCCTTCCAGACCGTGATGAATGTGCACCCCAGGTCAACTCAGTGGAAGGGGGCTACCTGCCCCAATGCCAACACCTGTGCCACAACTATCTTGGAGGCTACTTCTGTTCCTGCCGTCCAGGCTATGAGCTTCAGAAAGATGGACGATCCTGTCAGGGTGAGGCAGAGACGGGGTAAGAGGGCGGGCAAGAACTGAGCAGAGGCTTGCTGGACCAACCTGAGAGCCCTAATGACCTGTCTGGTTCTGCTCTCATAGCTGAGTGTAGCAGTGGGCTGTACACAGAGCCCTCAGGCTATGTCTCCAGCCTTGAATACCCTCAGCCTTACCCACCGGATCTGCGCTGCAACTACAGTATCCGGGTAGAGCGGGGCCTCACTGTGCACCTCAAGTTCCTGGATCTTTTTGAAATTGATGACCACCAGCAAGTACACTGCCCCTATGACCAGCTCCAGGTACAGCCATACTTTACACTCCCCTTCATATATCCACATGGCTCCACAGGCCCCTGCTTCTTCCTGGGTCCTCTGACTGAGTGGCACAGGATCACACATTGCTGACCAGCATCACAGAGGTCTAGAACAGCTCCCACACAACAGTCAGTGGGTCCTGGGGGTGGGGGGGCGGGGGTCATTGTTCTCCTGCAGTTGGAAACATACACCAGGTAGGAATCCATCTCTACCACCACCGTTGGCCATGAGGCTGATACCCAAGAGGCCATGTGTAAAAATGTACCCTCTGGAGAAATAACATCAACCCCCCACCCTTCCCATCAGATCTACGCTAATGGGAAGAACTTGGGCGAATTCTGTGGAAATCGAAGGCCTCCAGACCTCGACACCAGCAGCAATGCCGTGGATCTGGTGTTCTTCACAGATGAGTCCGGGGACAGTCGAGGCTGGAAGCTTCACTACACCACTGAAAGTAAGAGGGGTAGGCCGGAGTGTGGCTTACTGGTAAAACTCCCGTCTAACATGCGTGAGACCCTGGGTTCAATTTCCAGCCCCCACAACTAAAGTATCTAAGCACCTCACTTCCCCGCCAATAATGAGGGAAAGTCGGGGAGAAGGAAGGACAAACGGCTCTGATGTGAACATGCCCTCTGGCCTCACCCACAGTCATCAAGTGCCCCCAGCCCAAGGCCCTAGATGAGTTCACCATCATCCAGGAACCGCAGCCTCAGTACCAGTTCCGGGATTACTTCATTGTTACCTGCAAACAAGGCTACCAGCTCATGGAGGTGAGAGGCTGGGGCTGACAGGAGAGACCCTCCCGGTGTCCCCTGGTTGTGCAGGGGAGGGGGTGGCAACGACGACTAAGATCGTCCAATCTTTGGTACTGTAGACTCGGATGGAGCCGTCGAGGGTGGAGCTGGAAGTACCAGTCCACCTGCTATCCGATCTGACTACACAGAAAAGGGACTGAGGTTCAAGGTCCACCTGGGCTACAGAGCAAGTTCAGGGCCAACCTGGGTGACTCAATGAGACCTTGTCCCAAAGTTAAAAGTAAAAAAGAAGGCTGGGATATAGCTCATTTAGCCGAGTGTTTGCCTAGCAGGCAGGTGGCCCTAGGTTCAATGCCCGGTACCGTAAAGAAGAACAAAAGGAATCAACTTTGCCTGCATACTGGAAACACTCAGAGGGTTTTTAAGAAACTGATGTCTATGTTCCCTGCTTGAGAATCTAATTCCATCAGTCTGCTGTACAGCCTGAGCACTATTTAAAACTACCCCTGGGGTTTGGATGCACAGCCAAGTTTAAACACTACTGGACCACTTGAATTCCTCACTGTAGGAATAAGAACTGGAAAGTCGGGGTGGAGCTGTCCTGGCCAGTTCACCCAACCCTCCGGGGCTCTTTGACACACGTTGGTGGTCTCACCACAGCTTTGCAGACTGATGAAGAAGTATGGTTCAGTAGGTAGGAGAGAAGTATCGGTAGCAGTCGGTGTCACTGTGTAGACCAGGCTAGATTCAAACTCTTTCTCCTCCTGCCTCCATTTGCTGAGCCCTGGGATGACAAGAATTTGCCCTGAGGCCCATCTTATTCTTGCTCTTAAGTTATTCCTGGCCAGGTGTGTTGGTGGTGGTGGCAGAGGCTGGGGTGGTGGTATACACCTGTAACATGCACTCCGGGTGCTAAAGCAGAAAACCATGAATTTGAGGCCAACCTGGGCTGCATAGCTAGTTCCAGGCCAGCCTAGGCTATATAACAAGGCCCCATCTCAAAAAAAAGTTCACATTTTCCAGTATTATCAAGAGAATGCCACTTTGGGGTGTTGTGCCCTCTCCATTCACCTGCTACATCATCATATTAAACACCTATGAAAGTGGCCAGTCGGCACTAGGATTTTAGGGAAAGCCCTTGATTTTAAGAAAACTGCAGTCTAGGAGAGAATGTGGTACAGACCTTGGCTGGGTTTGTGGGGGCATTTCAGGGAAAGAGAGTGAGAAGCCGGGGTCTGCTCCAGGAAATGGTCTTTGTTTTTATACAAAAGCACAGTCCTGACTTGTTTGCTTTTTATTACAATGGGGGGCGGGGTTTTTACTACAATTTGTGGAAACAGGCACATCTCTCGGGCCCTGTGGTCTAAGAGACAGACACCGCACCTGTCACCGCATTCCCTACACTCCGTGTGCAGGGTGGAGAGGAGCTGTGTGCTGACGGTTGGTCTAACTTCCCCTCTGACAGGGAAACCAGGCGCTGCCCTCCTTCACAGCTGTTTGCCAGGATGATGGCACATGGCATCGTGCCATGCCCAGGTGCAAGAGTAAGTCACAAATTGGATGTCTCTGCCCCTAGGGACCTGCCATCCCTTAGACTTTAGACCTGAGCTGGGAGGGAGAAAGAATTCGGACTCTCATCTGCAGGGTCTTAGCTCTTGGCTTGTCCTTTGAAGTTCGAGGCCCACCTCAGAAAGTTAAGTCCTCATCTCTGGCCTGATGGGCTCTGCCAGAACTGAATTTCACTCCATCCATTGCAAGGGTCCACCCCATTGACCACACTTCTCTGATGCTGAGACAGTTCACACTCTAGCCGAAGTTTCCATGCAAGTGGCCTCCTCTCCCTTACAACCCTGTGTTCTCTCTAAGTCAAGGACTGTGGGCAGCCCCGAAGCCTGACTAATGGGGACTTCCGCTACATCACCACAAGAGGCGTGAACACCTATGAAGCCCGTGTCCAATACTCCTGCCATGAACCATATTACAAGATGAAGACCAGAGCTGGCAGTAGCGAGTCCATTCGAGGTAGGAACTGCTGCTCATCACAGTCCTCAGTCCTCTTTATGGCTGTGAGGGACGGCGAAATTTCTTCAATAGAGTCCTGGGAACTGGCTGAAGGATCCTAAATTGCAATGCCAAAAAAGTCTAATAGGTTTGGAGAAAAGGGCATCCAAGCTGGTGGAAAGCAAAGACTTGAATCTCATAAGCCATCAGCTCCGTCTCACTACTATAACCATTACCAATACTACCACTGCCAGTAACAACGCTGTCATCCACCAATAGCACCACCACCAGCACAGTCACCACCATAGCCACCATTGACATACCATCATCATCATCGTCACTTCCAACACCAACATACCAACACCAGCACCACCAACACCATAGGCAACACCAACATCACCACCACACTGATACTACCACCATCATTACCAACATCAACAATCTCCACTACCACATTACCATCACCAAAACCACCATCACTGTTACCGAAACCAGTTATCACCATCACAGCCATCACTATTATCATCACCACCCCAACACTGTCTCCACCATATCCATTCATTAGCAATACCAATACAGTCGTGGCCACCAGCTCTACCATTAATAATAAGTAACACTACACCACCACGACAGCCATGCCATCGCCACTCTCTCATTCACGGTGAAATGCCCTCTCTGTTCTCCCTCTCTCTGGCTGTTGTGTTGTGATCTTTTGCATTTAGGTTTACTTAATGCTTCTCAAATTCGTCTATGGGATGGTTGGTTTATTGTAGTCATAGAGATTGAACCTAGGGCCCCTCTCAGGCACTCTTACCACCGAGCTATGGTCTCAGCCTGCCCTATTTGTTAATATTTCTCTCTCTCTCTCTCTCTCTCTCTCTCTCTCTCTCTCTCTCTCTCTCCTCATACTCACTGTGTAGCCAAGAATGATTTTAAACACCTAATCTTTTATATCCCAAGAGCTAGGATTACACGTATACACGTATATGCCATCACATCTAACCAAAATTTCTCTTTAAATTAAAAAGAAAAAAATCCAAGACTGAGGATATTGCTCAGGGGTAATGCACTTGCCTACCATGTGAGAGTCCCTGAGCTACATCTTCAACATGGAAGGAAGGAAGGAAGGAAGGAAGGAAGGAAGGAAGGAAGGAAGGAAGGAAGGGAGGGAGGGAGGGAGGGAGGGAGGGAGGGAGAGAGCTTAATCTTATTTCCTAGTTTTAAAATGAAGAACACACACTAGAAAGTGCCCCGTGTTAAGATGGGACAATACAGATAAAATACTCAGCAACAAACACGGCAGAGTGTCAGCAACAGAAGATGTAGCTCCTGCTGGGTGTGCTGCTGCACCCCCAGAATGCCAGCACCTCGGTGACCGTGGCAGAAGGATTGAGAGTTCAAGGCCAGCTTGAGCTTCATAGCAAATTCAAGGCCAATCTGTGCCAAACAATGAAACCTGGAGAGAGAGATACAGGAAGGAAGACATGGCGTTATTATCTATAATCCTGCTTTCAAGATGCTTCACTGATAAGCTTTGGATAGCTTCCTTCCAGTGTGTGAGTCTACTTTTACAAATAGGTGTGACCTCAAATATATATAGTTAAGTATTCTTTTTTTCACCCAGCAATAAGACAAGATATGTGTGTGAAGTCTCTTAACACTTTTATATGTCCATATAGATTGAACCAGTCAACTTTGATCCATGATATGGTGGCTCTTTTCTCCGTCTTCCAATGGCCTCTGCTGCCTGCTTTTCTGGCCCATCACCTCCAGCCCTGATTCTAACTCCTTTTATTTGCAGGTATGTATACCTGCACAGCCCAGGGCATTTGGAAGAATGAAGAGGAAGGGGAGAAAATGCCGCGGTGTCTGCCAGGTAAATTCTGCGTCATCCCAGGTGTGGTTTGCAGTATTGCAGGACCTTAGGAGAAGCATGGGGCAGAGAAAGGAGGCCGAGTGAGGCGATCCCTTAGCTCAAAGTGAAAAGCCAGTGAGGAGGAAGGAAAAGGAACGAGAATGAAGGTCCCAGGAGAGAGGCACAGAAAATCAACTAGTCCTGAAGGTGTAGTGCTCACATAGACAAGGAATCGGAGAGTAAACTCAGGGAAAGTCCGGGAAGGAATACATAAGGATGAGGAGAGTTAGCCAAGAATGGGCTATAGAATGCACTATGGGAACAGGAAGATAGAGGGGGAAACTGAGCAAAAGAGAGAAGAAGGGCGGGACCTGGGGCTGACTGGTCCTCATTCCCCATCTTTCTGCAGTGTGTGGGAAGCCTGTCAACCCCGTGACACAGAAGCAACGCATCATCGGAGGACAGAAAGCCAAACCCGGCAACTTCCCCTGGCAGGCGTTCACCAACATCCATGGGCGAGGGGGCGGGGCCCTGCTCGGAGACCGCTGGGTCCTGACCGCAGCCCACACCATCTACCCCAAGGAACACAACAGACAGAACCACACCGGTAAAGATGTTTTCCTGGGCCACATAAACGTGGAAGAGATCAAAAAACTGGGACATCACCCAGTCCGTAGGGTCATCATCCATCCCGACTACCGCCAAGATGAACCCAACAATTTTGAAGGAGACATCGCCCTGCTGGAGCTGGAAAATCCTGTCACACTGGGTCCCAACCTCCTCCCCATCTGTCTCCCTGACAATGAGACCTTCTATGATGAAGGCCTCATGGGTTATGTCAGTGGCTTTGGGATAACAGAAGATAGAATTGCTTTTAACCTCAGGTTTGTCCGTCTGCCTGTAGCTGAACGAGAGGCGTGCCAGAGATGGCTCCAGACAAAGAAGAGTAATGATGTGTTTTCTCAAAATATGTTCTGTTCTGGGGACCCAGCTGTAAAGCATGATGCCTGCCAGGGGGACAGTGGAGGTGTTTTTGCAGTTAGGGACCGAGATCGTGATACCTGGATTGCCACAGGCATTGTGTCCTGGGGCATTGGGTGTGGTGAGGGATATGGCTTTTACACCAAGATACTCAATTATGTTGACTGGATCAAGAAAGAGATGGGAGAGGAAGACTGAACCCAGAGTTTACTAGGTCAGATTCCAGTGTGTAGTGTATTAAAAAATTATCTGACTGATTGTTGATAACCACCATGATCCCATATTAAAATCACAGACTGTGTAGAATAAACTGTCTTTTCTATAGCCCCATCAACGTTCTGGTGTTTTGATTTCAACATGGACTATGTAGCCCAGGCTGTCCTAAAATTTACAGTCCTCCTGCCTAAGGCTCAGGGTTAACAATGTGGGGTGGGAGAGATGGCTGCCTGGTAAGGGAATGGACTGTTCTTGCAGACAACATAGTTTGATCTCCAGCCCCCCATCACATGGCTCACAACTGCCTCTAACTCCAGCTCCACAGGGCGCCCAAGGCCTTCGCCTCTTCAGACACCTGCACATACCCACACACATATATATATAATTAAAGTACTAGTCTATATTTTGTCTTGATTGTATGATACGAAGAAAGTCCTGGTTTTTCTTGAGCATATTTGAAAATTAAAAGCTTTTTAAACACATCTGCTTCTTGTCACTAAATTCTCCTTGAGGAAGAATGATGTGAATTTGTGCCTCCAAGTTCAATCAGTTATCATCTGAGACAAGTTCTTACTATATTGTATATTGAGACCAGGCTGGTCTCAAATTCATAAGCCAAGAAGTCCTCCGCCCTCAGCATCCCGAGAGCTGAGGCTACAGTTGTGTGCCACCATACCCAGCTTACTAAAAATATTTTGAAATAAACAGTGTTCTTCCTCTTAAATTTTTATTTAACATATGTGGGTATTTTTCCCCGTGCACCATATTCGTGCAGTCCCCCAGAAACCAGAAGAAGGCACTTGATCCCTTGAGACCAGAGTTACACATGCTTGTGAGCTGCCATGTGGGTGCTGGGAACCAGCCCTGCGTCCTCGGCAAGAGTAGCCAGTGCTCTTAACCACAGAGCCATCACTCTAGGCCAGCCTTTCCTTTTTAAGGTGATTATTTCGTGTATTTTGTTACAATAATGAAAAGCTGATTAATGCACTTATTAACTGGTCTATTTTCCTCTGACTAAAGAAAACTGATGATTCTCCAGGTATGGTACACATCTGTACTGCCAGCATTCAAGAAGTAGAGGCAGGAGGAACACAAATCCAAGGTCATTCTTGGCCAGCATAAGCCACATAAAACCTGCTTCAAGGAGGAGAGAAAAAGGAAGGGAAGGAAAAAGTTCTAAAGGGAGGCTCTTAAAAACTCAGGAAGTAGGGGCTGGAGAGATGGCTCAGAGGTTAAGAGCACTGCCTGTTCTTCCAGAGGTTCTGAGTTCAATTCCCAGCACCCACATGGTGGCTCACAACCATCTATAATGAGGTCTGGTGCCCTCTTCTGGCATGCAGGCATGCATGCAGATAGAACACTGTATACATAAGAAATAAATAAATCTTTAAAAAAAAAACTCAGGAAGTAAACAACTCAAAAGCCTCAGGAAGTCCCTGAAATTGACCAGATGAACCAGGCTTCTTCCTCCCCAGGTTATTCAAGCAATGGGGACAGCTGAGGCTGCTCAGACCAGCCAAGCTGCTTGGAGGAGGCTCAGCTGAGCAGAGTTGCCTGCAAGTCCTGCAGTGAGTTCCTGGGTTGCAGCTTTCATGAGCTGTCACTCATGCTGGGGTAAACTGTCAGTAACGCAGCTGCTTTTGAGTCATTCTTATTCCTGTAAGCAACCCCAGACCTATACTCCTATATAAACTCATTAGTTCACCAATTAGACTTGCAGGATATCCTGACTTTGGTCTGTCATTAATTCTCTATCTAGGTAGAATAAATGTTGGTACACTCCCAACAATAGTACCATACAAGTCCTTCCTTGCCAAAGCTCTCCCCACTTAGAAGGACCTTGGTCTCATACCAGCACTCTGGAGACAGAGGCAGGCTGATCTCTGTGAGTTCGAGGCCAGCCTGGTCTATAAAGCGAGTTCCAGGAAAGGTGCAAAGCTGCACAGAGAAACCCTGTCTTGAAAAAACAAAAAACAAAAAACAAAACAAAAAAAAGAACAAACAATGCAAAGAAGGCTGGAGAGATGGATCAGTGGTTAAGAGCACTTATTGCTCTTGCAGAGGACCTGGGTTCAGTTCTCAGCACCCATGTGGTAGCTCACAACCATCTATAACTCCAATTCCAGAGGATCGGATGCCCTCTTCTTGCCTCCACAAGCACCAGGCATGCATGTGGTACACAGTCATATATTTAAACATTCATACATATAAAACAAAAATAAATACAACTTTTTCAAAAAATAATTTTAAAAAGGACAGTATACAGGTGGCTTTGGACAAACTGTTTTTTACATTTATTTATTCTCTCTTCTCTTTCTCTCTTCTCTCTCTCTCTCTCTCTCTCTCTCTCAGTGTGTGTATGTGTGTGTGTGTGTGTGTGTGTGTGTGTGTATTCATTTACCATGGCACATGTGTAGTTACAGAAACAAGCAGATGCTATAACAGGCTGCTCAATCTTCTCTCAGAGATCAGGCCTCAATTTCAGTTTCCTGAGACGGAACAAGCAGTTTCTAAAGAGCCACAAACAAAGGACAATGTCCAACATCCCCCAACAGCAAAAGGAGGCCTAGTACATGCAGTACCTGCTATGGGATGGTCTGTATGTCAAACATGTTGCTTATTGGTCAATGAATAAAATACTGATTGGCCAGTGGTCAGGCAGGAAGAAGTATAGGCAGGACAAGGAGGAGAGAATTCTGGGAAGTGGAAGGCTGAGGAGACACTGCCAGCCGCCACCATGACAAACAACATGTAAAGATGCCGGTAAGCCACAAGCCATGTGGCAAGGTATAGATTTATAAAAATGGATTAATTTAAGATATAAGGACAGTTAGTAAGAAGCCTGCCATGGCCATACAGTTTGTAAACAATATAAGTCTCTGTGTTTACTTGGTTGGGTCTGAACGGCTGTGGGACTGGTGGGTGAAAGAGATTTGTCCTGACTGTGGGCCCTGTAGGAAAACTCTAGCTACAAGTACCAGATCAGGCCTGAGCCACAGTCAGCAGATAACCAAATAAGGACAAAGTCTGGGACTTGTCCAGGCCTGCCCCAAAATGGAAAAGCTGTAGCCTTAACCAGTCCTTGCTAGTCCTAGCCAATTAGAACGTACTAATATGATTGCCACTTGCTTAAGCCAATCATATTTAAAGTGACCTAATTGCTCTAGGACTTCCCTTGGCTGTGCTTAAAAAGAGCCTGCAAGCTCCTCTCGGGGTTGTCACCACTTTGCCTTTGTGTGGGATGACCAGCCCCAGCATGCTGGAAACTTTCTCAAGATAATAAATGCTCTTGTTGATTGCATACATAGATGGTGGTCTTTTGTGGGAATTCTCCAGGACTCTAACATATAAAAGTCAAAGGACAACTTGCAGGAGTCAGTTCTCTTCTTCCATTGTGTGCTTTCCAGGATTTGAACTCTGGTCTTCAGGCTTAGCAGCAGGTGCTTTTTACCTATAAAGCTATCTTGCTGGACCCAAATTTGTTTCATTTTATCTTCTTGTTTTGTATACAGAGTAAATTACTTAATTTACTTCATATAAGGGAGACATTTTAAGCCATTTTAAAAACCTTTTTAGGAGCCAGGCGATGGTGGTGCACACCCCTAAATGGTCTTATTAATAGAAAAAAAACAGAGCCAGATATTGGAGTGAAAGCTGAAAGATCAGAGAAACAGAGCGAGTCAGCCACAAGTTCTTACCTCCACAAAATTCTCAGTCTAAAGACAGTGAGTTTCTGTTTCCTCATGCCTTATATACTTTTTTCTGCCCTACCATCTTATTTCCTGGGATTAAAGGCGTGTGTGCTTCCCAAGCAAAGGCATGAGATCACAAGTATTGGGATTAAAGGTATGTGCCACCACGCCTGGCTCTGTTCCCAGTGTGGCCTTGAACTCACAGAGATACAGACAGATCTCTGTCTCCCAAGTGATTGGATTAAGGGTGTGTACCATCACTGTCTGGCCTCTATGTCTAATCTAGTGGCTGGCTGTGTCCTCTGATCCCCAGATAAGTTTTATTGGGGTACACAATATATCACCACACACACCTTTATCCCAGCACTTGGGAGGCAGGGCAGATGAATCTTTGTAAGTTCAAGGCCAGCCTGGTCCTCAAAGTGAGCTCCAAGATGACCAAGGCTACAAAGAGGAAAAAAACTTTTAATTATTATTTTATGTGTATGATGTTTTTGCCTTCATGTATGTCTGTGTGCCATGTATGTGCCTGGTATAAGGAGGTCAGAAGAGAGCATTGGATCCCCTGAGACTGGACTTACAAGTGGTTGTGAGCTGCCATGTGGGTGCTAGGAATCAAACCCAGGTCTTCTATAAGAGCAGCCAGTGCTCTAACCACTATGCCATATCTTCAGCCCCTAAAACATCTTTTTAAAATTTGCATTTTTATGTTCTTGGTTGGTTTGTTGGTTGATTGGTTGGTTGGTTGGTTGGTTGGTTGGTTGGTTGGTTTTTTGAGACATTCTCGCTCTATATCCTTGGTTGGCCTGGAACACATGATGTAGACCAGGAACTCACTATTGAGATTCTCCTGCCTCTGCTTCTCAAGTGCTGAGATTGAAGAAGGAACCTGGAGCTGTTTTTATGTTATTGAGCTGCTGAGGGAAAGTGCTCTGCACTGGCAGGGCCTAGAGCTGCCACGATCTCCTTACCATGCCTCCTAAGAGCCCCTTTCTGTTGGCCATGGAGTCACTGAGGGGAGAAGGGTACTTTTTTTCCTTTGTTATTACAGGGATGTATGTATGTGTGTGTATGGATGGGGGAGGAGTGTGTGTACCATGGCACAGGTGTGACAGACTTAGGGTTTCTATTGCTGTGAAAAGACACCATGACCACAGCAACTCTTACAAGGAAAACATTTAATTGTGGGTGGTTCCCTTATAGTTCCAGAGGTTCAGTCTATTATCATCATGACAGGGAGCATGGTGGCATGCCGGCTACATCTTGGTCAGAAGGCAACAGGAAGTGCAGTCAAACAGTGGGTGGTGTCCTGAGCATAGGAAACTGTAGGTGGGGTTTTTATGTCCCACCAGCCAGCTCCCCAAATAACCAGATGGAGACTTAATATTAATTATAAATGCTCAGCAGATAGCTTAGGCTTGTTTCCAGCCAGTTCTTACAACTTAAATTAACCCATTTTTATTAATCTACGTGGTATCCTGAGGCTCATTTACCTCACCTATGAACTTCCCGTGTTGTTTCTTCAGAGTCTGGCTCTTGACTCCTCAGACTCTGACCTTCTTCTTCCTAGCATTCTCTCTGTCCTGAAAATCCTGCCTAGCTATCAGCCAACCAGCTTTTCATTAACAATGAGAGCAACACATTTTCATAGCATACAGAAGGATTATTCTACAGCATTTCCCCCTTTTTGTCTAAATTAAAAGGAAGGATTATACAACAAAAACAGTTATCAAATAAGAATTTCAGTTACAATATCCAGTCCATTTGTTTTGTTGTTGTTGTTGTTGGGTTTTGGGGGGAGGTTGGGGTTTTTTGAGACAGGGTTTCTCTGTGTAGTTTTGCTGCCTATCCTGGATCTCGCTCTGTAGACCAGGCTGGCCTTGAACTCACAGAGATCCACCTGCCTCTGCTTCCTGAGTGCTGGGATTAAAGGTGTATGCCACCATCATCCGGCTATCCAGTCCATTTATATTTGGCAAATTTAAAGAAAATATTCTATTATTTATCTTATCTTAGTGAATCTAAAGTTTTATACCTAATTTACCTTTTTACCATAACTAAGGAAAACTAAGTCTAATAATTATCTAGCCTTTACCTCCATCAAAGACCTCAGAAGGGTGAAATGTTACCTAATAGCAGGGACATCTGGCTGCCTAGACAGTTACCCTTGGTTCTTCTGTAACTTTGGGGCACCCAACTATGGCCTATAGGCCTGGTATATCTGACAGATATTTCTGAAAAGTAATATTTTGAAGTATTGTCCTACTTTGTCTTGACAAAGTTTGGCAGTCTTTTTTTGCCTCCTGAGTCCAGTTTGGATAGGAACTGTCAGCAAATGAGGCAAGGGCAGTTTCTTTAGCCAAATGGCTAGCTTTTTCCGTAAAGAAAACAAACTCCATATGAAGTTTTTTTGATGCCCATCATCCCCTTTTGAAGCAAATTGGTTCTATCAGGAGCAAACATGTCTCATTGTCAAGAAAAGCCTTATGTTATTAAAACTTTTTTTTTTTTTGGTTTTTCGAGACAGGGTTTCTCTGTGTAGCTTTGCGCCTTTCCTGGAGCTCACTTGGTAGCCCAGGCTGGCCTCGAACTCACAGAGATCCACCTGGCTCTGCCTCCCGAGTGCTGGGATTAAAGGCGTGCGCCGCCGCCGCCGCCGCCACCCGGGTAATCTGTACTTCTTAAACATTACATTTTTAAATGAGCTGCATAAACACAATACCCCAAACAAGAGTAGAAACATACATACAGTATAACAAAATTAACTTTAAATGTGTATCAGTAAACCAAAATCCATACCAATGTAAAATATTTTGAGATCAATAGTTGTTTCTGGATTAAAGCAGATTCAATAGTCTCCCTTTTTCCTATCATTCCTATATCACATCCTCCTTTTTCCTTTAGAAAGAGATCTTTGAATTTAACTATTTTGTTTACCTTTTTTTTTTACCATGACCAATAACAACTTACAACCAACCCCCCTTAAATGATAACAAATACTCATAACTCATCTTTTGTGAATGTGGGCATTGATTTTCCTAGACTGATTCCTGTTGTTTGGGGGTGCTGGCATCTTTGTGGGAACCTTGAGAAAATCAGAATAATAGCTAAGTCTTGGCTGGAGTAGTCTGTGAGGCTAGACCATCTCAGCCAGCAGCTTTGAAGCTGCTTTGAATGCAGAACTCTGAGAAGACTGTAACAGAGTCATTTTGAGATGCTGGATCACCTGGGTCATTCATTTTCATTGGTGTCTGGCCCCTTGTTCTGAAAATATATAAACTTTTTTTTTTTCTTTTCTGGTTTGGAGATAGGGTTTCTCTGTGTAGTTTTGGTGCCTGTCCTGGATCTCGCTCTGCAGACCAGGCTGACCTCGAACTCACTGAGATCCATCTATCTGCCTCTGCCTCCCAAGTGCTGGGATTAAAGGCATGCACCACCACCACCTGGCCTGAAAATACATAAACTTTTAAAGGTAGCATACATATCTATATTAATACAAGTGTAGACTGTGTGTTGTACACAAGTTAGGCAAAGATAATATTTTGTTTTATGTTTGAGCAGGTAAAATATATGTTACATGTTTTGTAGGGTTTTTTTTTAAGGTTTATTTCTTTATGTTTGTAGCCTAGATTTTCCTGGGGTCTTCCCTGATCAAACCTGATTACCTTCAACCTTGAATGAATCCACAGCCTTTCATTTTCTATGGGAACAAAAACATAACCTCTTCCTTAAAGCAACATATCTTTTGACTTCCATTTTGAAGTGAAGACATTTTTTAATATATAGGTTGTTTTAATCCAGCAGTTTCCATAATCCAATGTGTCTAGCAGCTGTTGTTCCTTCATCAGCAATCAGAAAATTCAAAGACAACACAATAACATACAGGATTCAGGCTCTCTGTGTATTTCCCATCTTTATGTGGCTTATTATAATTTTTATTACTTTATTCCTATCTTAAGGACTTTAGTATTTTTAAACTTTTTTTTCTATGACTGTCCATGCCATTTCTCTCTTCTCTCCCAGTCCTATGTACATTTTTAAATATATTATAATCCATTTAGAGGGTTTTTTTCTGTCTGGGTCTATCTTTGCTGTGTACCTGTAATATTTACTGTCTGCATGAGCAAAACTTGAACCCACCATGCAGCTTGGTGACATGCTGGCGGGGCTCCTCAAGCCCACAGGCAGCGTCTGGGCATGAGAGACGTGAGACTAGGGGCCACGTTTGGCTCCATTTTTGTGTGTTTGGAACCTTTTCTTAAGCTTCTTTAGGTTTTTATATGGATATACGTGGCATTGTACCACATTGGAATGCCATTTGTAGGTGGAATTTTTTTGTCCTGCCAGCTGGCTCCCCAAATAACCACACAAAGACTTAATAATAGTTATAAATGCTCGACCAATAGCTTAGGCTTGTCTCCAGCCAGCTCTCACAACTTAAATCAACCCATTTCTATTAATCTATGTGGTACCCCAGGTTCATTTACCTCATCTATGAAGTTCCCCATGTTGCTTCTTCTGAGTCTGGCTCACAACTCCTTAGCCTCTGCCCTTCTTCCCAGCATTCCCTCTGCCCCCAAAATCCTGCCTAGCTATTGGCCAATCAGCTTTTTATTAACAATGAGAGTGACACATTTTCACAGTGTACAAAAGGATTATTCCACAGTAAGAAACCTCAAAATCCACCCCTACAATGACACACTTCCTCCAACAAGGCCATACCCACTTCAACAAATCACACCTCCTATTAATGCCACTCCCTATGAGATTATGGGGGCCAATTACATTCAAACTACTAGAGGGACCAGCGCCAGTTGTTTTTTTCCATGAGCCAGTTTGCTAAGTAAGACCTCTGCCCTATATTACCCCTATGTTGACTCATGTCTGGCTTCAACCAGACCCTCAGGAAGTATGTCCAGTCTGGCAACCAATCAGCAACTGTTCTTGCTATTTTCAGTCAGACAGACCCCTAGCATGGCAGACAGACCCTGACACCACAACCACAGTTGCTGACCAGATGTCATGAGCCAATCATAAAATGATTCCTGTATCAGTAAGAGTCTATATCCAATCACTTCAAAGCACACTTAACCACAGCTGGAATTCCCCTAAGCAGGCTTAAAAGGGGCTGCCTTACCCTCCCCTGGAGTCGAAACCATTTTGGGCACATGCTGGTTTTTCTCCAGAATAAAGCTGCTTTCTGCAATTGCATATGGGGTGTCTTCTGGTCATTTGGGGTGATCTAAGGACCCTACACTACCATGAAGACAGAGAATGATTGACAGGAGTAAATGATCTTCTACATCCTGTGGAGGAACTCAGGTATTCAGACCATGTGGCCGTGTGTCTGCCCTCTCCCTGTTATTTTGATATGGTCTCACTAAGTTGCCTGGGTTGGACTTGAACTTATGCTGTAGCCCAGGCTGGCCTCGAACTCACAGAGATCCGCCTGCCTCTGTCTCCCAAGTGCTGGGACTAAAGGTATGCACTACCACCGTCCAGCCTGTTGTCAGTCTTAAAGCCAGATGTGGTGATACACACACCTGGGAGACTGAGACAAGAGGACCAGAAGCTCAGTGTCCTTGGCTATATAGGAAGTCAGAGGCCATCTCGGACTACATGAGACCCTGTCTCAAAAAAAAAAAAAGTCTCAGGCTGGAGAGATGGCTCAGTGGTTAAGAGCACTGACTACTCTTCCAGAAGACCCGGGTTCAATCCCCAGCACCCACATGGGAACTCACAACCATCTGCAACTCAAGTTCCAGGGGATCCAGCACCCTCACACAGACGCACATGCAGGCAAAACACCAGTCGCAGAGTTATAGTTCATTTTTTTGCTATTATCTCAAACATCAAAAGAAAGGAAATGCTCTATCACAGATCACTCTTCTCAGTTGTTTTTTATGGAGTCGAATTCAACGTTTTTTATTTCATTTTCATTTATTTTGTATGTATGCATGTTTTGTCTGCATGTATTTCTGCGCATCATGTGTGTGCCTAGTGCTGGAGGAAGACAGAACAGGTCCTCAGATCCCCTGGAACAGGAATTACAGACAGATGTGAGCTGCCATGTAGGTGCTGGGAATTGAACCCAGGTCCTCTGGAAGAGCAACCTCTTGACCTCTGAACCATCTCTCCAGCCCTGTCTCTCAGGAATTTGTTGTTTGTTTATTTGTTTGTTTGTTTGTTGTGTTCTGCTTTGCTTTATGAGACAAGGTCTAGAGTCTAACTGTAGCACAAGCTGGCTTTGAACTCACTCTGGAAGCCTGCCTGGACCGGCGCTCAAAATCCTCCTGCTTCAGCTCGCTAAGTAGCTGGGGTTACAGGCCGCCGGGCTCAGCAGGCTGTTTTGTAGTTCTGGTTAACTGGCCATGTGTTTACCCTTCAGGCTAAGTGAACTTTTGAACTTAACTGTTTTTCTCTCTGCAAGATCAGAGTCCTTTCTTGATAAGCTCCAGACACACGCCCGCTCACTCTGGCAAACGGTTCTGAAAGCCACCTCTCACAGCAGACAGGCCCGAGCCCCGCCCCCACCCCCAGATTCTTATTCTTTTTGGTGTTTTGTTTTGTTTTGTTTTCTGTTTCTGTGGGGCTGGGGATTGAACTCAGAGCCTTGTGCATGCTAGGCAAGCACTATACGGCTGAGGTAAACCCCCATCCGTATCATCATTTTAAATTACACGAGTGCATGTATGTGCGTGCATGAGTGTGTGTGTGTGTGG
The DNA here is from genome assembly GCA_902168325.1 of Peromyscus nudipes. Lineage (NCBI taxonomy): Eukaryota > Metazoa > Chordata > Mammalia > Rodentia > Cricetidae > Peromyscus > Peromyscus nudipes. The sequence goes on from CABHPH010137031.1 coordinate 22,473, forward strand.
GGGGGTGTGTGTGTGTGTCTGTCTGCTTTTGTGCATGTGCACACCAGGGCTCACGTGTGAAAGTCAGAGGACAATTTGTGGGAGTTGGTCCTCTCCTTCCACCGTGTGGGTCTTGGGGATCAAACTCAAGCTGTCAGGCTTGGCAAGTGCCTTTACCCACCTAGCCGTCTCACAGACCCTTCTTTTAAATTTTTTTATTATCATTATTATTTCTATTTTGTCTTGAGACAGGGTCTCACTACAAAGCTCTAGCTGGCCTGGAATTTGCTATGTGGACCAGGCTGGCCTCAAACTCCCAGAGATCCCCTTGCCTCTGCCTCCCCAAGTACTGAGCCATAAAGTACACACCACCATATCCAGTTCCTTCTCCCCCCATTTATTATTTGTGTGTGTATGGATATATATTAATATATATTATGAATATATACATGAATATCTGTGCGTGTCTGTATGTATGTATTATGTGTGTCAAACTGGTCACACATATGCACACTGTGTGTGGAGGTCAGAGTTCTTGCCTTCCACAGATCCGGGATGGATCTCAGATTTTGTCAAGTTTGCCTGTCCCAGACCTGGACTCTTATTCTCAACTCTTAACCCTCATGAAAACAGGATAGACCCCCGTTTTCAGCATTTAAACTGCTGTATTTCTGCTGGGGCTGTAGCTCAGTTGGCAGAGTGTTTGCCTATCACTCATGAAGCCTTGAGTTCAGTCCTCAGTACCGCACAAACCAGGCACAGTAGTGTACACTGGTAATCCTAGCACTCAGAAAGTGGAAGCAGGAGAGTCAGAAGTTCAAGGTCATCCTTTGCTACATAGTTCATCTGAAGCCAGCTATGTATATGTATATATATATATATATACATGTGTTATATATATATATGTTATATAAGACTGTAGCACCACAGCGGTTCTCAACCTGTGGGTCAAGACTCGGAAAACACTTATTTCTGATGGTTTTAGGAACTGAGACACACTCAGCAGCAAAATTACAGTTATGAGTATAATGAAATGAAAATAAAACTTATGATTGGGGGTTCCTAGGACCACCAGAAATGTGTTTTCCCATGGTCACGACCCACAGGTTGAAAGCTACTGCTCTATCATTTAAAAAAAAAAAATGCTGTGTTTCAGGGCTGGAGTGTATCTCATATCCCAGAGGTAGAGCACTTGCTTAGTCTGTGAGGCCTTTGGATCCGATGCTCAGCACAGCACGTCAACGCATGCAGACTAGACGTGTTGGCACAGACCTGTAATGCTAGCACTTGGGGAGACTGAGGCAAGGGAACAATGAATTCCAGCCCCGTAGTGAGTTCTGAGCCGGTGTTCTAAGAACATAGTGAGATCTTGTCACACACAAAATCCTTCCTCCATGACTGTTTGTCACCAGACATCCTGAGGGAGGAGATTTCACTGTTTCCAGCTTTCTTCCCTAGGGAGAGTCGGGGAAGCTCTCTCTAAACTTTTGCCCGTCACATTTTGTCACAGAGTTCAGTCCAATTTGCCACCTAACTGACAAATTGATCAAAACTACCCAAAAAAACAAAAACAAACAAAACAACAACAACAACAAAAAGCAGACTAAGAATGCTCGATTCTTACTGTCATTACATTGTATGATACAAAGGAATATTGTAAGAAAATTAATTTCTAGGAGACACATTGAGACAACTCACGAAGGAAAACTATTCTAACTTCACGATACTCAATGAGTCTCAGTTGGAAAGAAGAAAGGCTGAATTCCCTTTTTGCATGATGGTTAAAGATGAGCTGTTGATGTCTGAGGTCCATGACAAGATGCCCTGCATTTCCCTCTCCTGTGGCCCTGAAGTCAGCCAGAACCAGATTAGAAACATGTTTTATTGTAAGTAAATAAAGGACTCCAAGGATTATAAATGGAATCTCAAGCAGATAAAGGGGGGAGGGATTAAGATATCCCCATAGAATCATGCAAGACAGAAGGGCCTCTGCCATGTTGTTACCAATAACAGACAGGAATTCACAACTGAATAATCAACGCAGGTCTGTGATCAGACCCTTCCTCCATCCGGGTATCTTGACAATCAAGTTCAATGTTAATGGTACTCCTGCATCTTCTCTGCATCATTGTGAGACAACAGGGTTATGAAAAGGATCTGAGAACAATGTGTTTGCTGTGCCTTGGTGGGGCTGGTGGTGTGTATGGATTAGTCCTCACTGGGGACACTGTACTCCTGCATGGTTGGCGGGGCTGGTGGTGTGTATGGATTAGTCGTCACTGGGGACACTATACTCCTGCACGGTTGGCGGGGCTGGTGGTGTGTATGGATTAGTCCTCGCTGGAGACACTATACTCCTGCATGGTTTGCAGTATCCAGCCCATGTAGTTCTTCACCTTTGTGTAGATTCCATAGGTCCCACACTTCTTCCCCCAGGACACCAGGCCTGCTGCATAGAATTTGGGGACCTTTACATTCGGGACCTGCAAAGCAAAAGCCCCGCCACTGTCCCCCTGACAGCTGTCAACACCCTTCTCTCCAGCACAGATCATGTTACTAGTGAAAACATAGGCTTCTGCCCTAGCTTTGGGATTCTCCTCTTTCACCTGTTGGCACTTCTCCAAAGAGGTGACCGGTAACTTTGCCCCTCTGAGATGGATAACATTGTATCTCCTCTCTGTCCGGCCCCACCCTGAGATCAGCCCCAGGTCCCCCTCTGAGGGTTCGTACTCCGGGGAGGTGCCTGGCAGGCAGATGGGCGAGACGGTGGGCCCCATTTTCACGGGGTCTCTCAGCCGCACCAGTGCAATGTCATTGTTAAAATTTGTCCGTGTCTCCGGATCATCCCCTGCTTTCCAGCCCGGATGAATAATCACACGTTCACTGGTGAGCTTCTGGCCATTTTCCAGATGTTCCATTTTCACAGTTGTGGACCCAACATACATGGATGGGTCGGAGATTCCCTCCACAACGTGAGCAGCCGTCAGCACCCAATACTCATCAATAAGAGCCCCACCAGCCCATGGGTACTGAAAGAAGACTTGCCAGGGAAAACTTTGAATCTTTGCAGGGTATCCTCCGAATATCCTCTGCTGTACTTTAAAGGGCTCCGTGGGTACTCCACAGACTAGAAAGGAATAAGAACGAGATGAGGAGATGCAGGAAACGATGCTGGCCTCTGGAAAACTCAGCCACTCAACTGCTGGGCCCAATGGGTGGCAGAGTTCTCCGGCACATCTTTAATCAATGTCATTTGGTCAACTACCTCCACATCTGACTTACCCTAGAGTGATGGTTTGAATGTAATTGGCCCCCATAAGCTCATAGGGAATGGTACTATTAGGAGGTGTGGCTTTCTTGGAGGAGATGTGACCTTGTTGGAGGAAGTGTGTCACTGTAGGGGCAGGCTTTGAGGTCTCCTATGCTCAGGTTATTCCTGTTGGTGTGGATCAAGATGTAGAATTCTCAGCTACCTCTCCAGCACCATGTCTGCCTGCATGCCGCCATATCCCACCATGATGATAACTGGCTGAACCTCTGAAACTGTAAGCCCTCTAATTAAATGTTTTCCTTTATAAGAGTTGCTGTGGCCATGGTGTCTCTTCGCAGCAATAGAAACCCTAACTCAAATACCTAGCCTCACTTAAACATCTCCTTTGCCAGTGACAAGCAGGCTTATGGTTGAGATTGGCTAAACAGGAGGCTTATGTGAATGACTGAATCCAGATGAACTAGTATTTCACACTGTCCACAGTTTGACTCACAGTCCCTCTGAGGCACACTTCATGCCCAGGCTTGGCACATGAGGCCAGAGACCTGACTAGAAGCTAATACTTGGAAACTCTTAACTTCACACAGACTGTGGAATTCTACCTCCAGATGATGTTCAGATGAAGCCCTTGTCTAGAGGGTGTCAGGGATCTCACTATGTAGTCCAGATTGGGCTCACAATCCCATCAGCATCCTGGGACTGGGATTACAGGCGCATGCCACCAGGCCCAGCTCCGCTAGTGTGGTTTGATCTGCTTTTCCCCGATGACTAATGTGACACCAACTGGTGATGCTGGCAGACTTTCCAAGTTCCCTTCAAGTCAGCCTGAGTTGATACTGTTGAAGGAGTTCCACAGCCCAGTGTTAATACCACTTCACTGTGCTGAACTCCGAGAGGCCAGGATGAAGTCCCTGCCTGGGAGGGTCACAGCTATTTTCACGGGACACCTGCTCCCTGCATGTACAGCTATGGTCTCTACCCACACCACAGCCCAGTTTACCTGGGACACATTTCGGCAGCTCTACACCCAGGTCGTCATTCACCCAGCTCCCATTAGCAGCGCAGCGATACTGTCCTGGAATAACACAAGGGACACAGGTCACTCAGCGCATCTCTCCACCATTCTCCGTTTATGCAAAGCTCCTCTGGGCATTGATGAAGGAACCACATCACATCAGCTAGAAAAGAACCTTCACCCAGGAATGATGGCACTGGCCTCTAATCCCGCGCTTAGGAGGTGGAAGCAGGAAGATCCAGGCCAGCCTCTGCTACATAGAAAAGGCAAAGCCCAGCTTAAGTTGTGCTGGGATCAAGAAAAATGGGCCTCGGCGGTTCGTGTTCCTGGAGTTGTATCCATGCCAGTGGATGTCCACACGCTCCAGAAGAGAATTTGACATTGCTGCTGCCGTTGTTGCTGTTATAGCGGTGGTGGCCACTGCTGCTATTGTTTCTGGGATTGTCATTTCATAATTGCTTACTACAGCCAGCACAGTGGAGACCCTGGCAGCAAAAGTAGCTACCACAGTTAGTTAATCTTTCATTCTATTGGGCATGATAAATTTAATTCAGTAGTTATATACATCTCGATTGGCTTTGAAAATTATAAATTTATAAACTCAAATTCCATTTGCTTTTGGGATACCATCTTACAAGGACTCCAACTTGCAGTAAGGCTCATTAAGGAACGGAATGACTCAGTTGCCTTTAGCCTACTGGCTATGGGTGAGATAGGACCTCTGTTGGTCTTTTCTGTGGCGAACACACAGATTGCAAGCCCAGTGCCACTTTGAGATCTTTGGCAGCAGTTAACTCTGCAGCTCACACACGATTGAGCCTGTATGATAATGAGTATTCAGAGACGGGTAATGCCTGGGGGGCACTCACCAACCTAAGACAGAGCACCTGTGTGGCCTGGGCAGGCGTCTCCATGACGGGTAAGGTGACCTGCTGACTTCCCACACAACCCAAGTCAGAAGCTCATTTTTTAGTAAAAGGGGGACCTGTAGGGTCCTGGCCCCTGTTTTGGGTAACTGTTGCCTTGCTTGCTGACCTTGACCTTGATATCCTCCCTATGCTAATTCCCTGCCAGGTTCCACCCTCCTGAAGGCTTAAGGGAAGTTCCTTGACTGTGTATCCTGCATAATGGGCGTTAACAGCTTAGAAGCAAGATTGTAAAACATCGGTAGCGAACTTCTGCCCTCTGGGGTTCTCCCATTGTGCTGTAAGCCTGTATTTAAGACCTCTTCCCTCCTTCAATAAACTGCATTCGGCATCAAAATAAACAAACCATGAAACAATAAAGAGACAGTGGAAAAAGAAAAAGAAAAAAAGGCAAAGCCACCCTGGGCTATGTGAAACTCCATTTCAAAAAGTAAAAATGAATGAGAGCTGGGGCAGAGGGAAGGATAGCCCAAGCTCACCTTGACCAACATCTACCTTTCAGGTGCTAGGATTACAAACCTCCATCTCCATGCCTGCCCTCCTGGGGATTTTATATGAAATAACCTGCTGTGGAATAATTCTCTTGTACACTATAAATATTTGTCACTTGAATTGGTTTAATAAAATGCTGATTGGCCAGTAGCCAGGCAGGAAGAATAGGAGGGGTGACCAAACTAAGAATTCTGGGAAGAGGCCAGGCGACCTTTAATCCCAGCACTCAGGAGGCAGAGTCAAGCAGATTTCTGTGAGTTCAAGGCCAGCCTGGTCTACAGGGTGAGTTCCAGGACAAGCACCAAAACTACACAGATAAACCTTGTTTCGAAAAACCAAAAAAAAAAAAAAATGCAGGAAGAGGAAGAGTGGATTCAAGAGTCACCAGCCAGACACAGAGGCAGCAAGATGAGAATGCCATATTGAGAAAAGGGACCAAGCCACATGGCTAAACACAGATAAGAATTATGGGTTAATTTAAGTGTAAGAGCTAGTCAGTAATAAGCCTGAGCTACTGGCTGAGCATTTGCAAGTAATACTAAGCCTCTAAGTCAATTATTCAGGAAGTGGCTGCCAGGTATTTGGGACTTGCTGGCTGGACACAGAAACTTCCATCTACAATAACTGGTCCAAAGTCAGATAACCACATGAAATGGATGTTGTAAAGGAATTCCTGCTGCAGCTGTGACACTAAGCTAGTGGCCTCTATGGTCCCCTATGAATGATCCCTGAAAACATACTCTACCCTGAAAACCAACTGCATCCCTAGACTAAGCCAAAAGGATGGCAGTGTCTATTCTTTCTCACTTCTCTACCAACTCTCTCCAACCAGAGAGATAGTGGCAGTCCCCCTCCAACTCGTTCACGCTCCTCCCCTCTCTCTTCCTCTAGCAGAAGAAACCTACCGCCATGTTCTTCGTGCTCCATGTAGTAATGTGGCTCTTCACACGAGTAGCGAATGACAGAACCAAATAGGGTGTTTTCTGGATCGTCAACTCTACCATTCTGAATGGGTTCTGGAACACCACAGTCCACAGCTACAGGAGGAAGCGGAAATGGATAGTCAGGACAGTCACTTCCTCCCAGGAAGAGTTAGGGACCCATTCCATCCTCCCTCTTCCTCAGCCACATCCATAATCACGCCCATGATAAATCTTCCAGTACCAGCTCTTTCGTGGCATCTTCTCTAGCCCATCTCTCCAGCCCACTAAGACCTGCCAGTCCTGACGGCCCTTGAAAAAGGCCAGGAGCAACCTAGTTCTCTGGTTGGCAGAGGCTCTTGTGTGATCCCAGAATACACTTCCTTAGAGCTATTGACTACATATTCCATTGCCCCCTTCTTTAAAAGAAACGTGTTAGTCTAATTGGCCTAGGACTAGACAAGGGCTAGACAATCCTCCATAACAGGCTTTTCTTCAGAAAACACAAGCCAGTCTCTCGCAAGCCTAGAAGGAAACCATGCATTTGAATTTTGATGAGTCGATTATTCAGTTCCCTTTGGGAAGGGAAAGAGAAGTTCCACTTTGAAGAGACACCTACGCTGACATTCTAGTCTGGAATTGCTCCACTGTCCGTTGCTTTGACAAGTAGAATAGAAGAATGTTGAGCCAACATTTCCCTGGAGAAAAACAGACATCAACATTAATTGATAAAAGCATATGGAAAATTAAATCCAATAATGAAATTGATCTCTGGCCTTGGATCAATGAGAAGTCCTCATCAAAAGAGGCTTGGAGCATCTTTAGAAGAAGAACCCTGAGCACCCAGGAGCTGGGGCTGGAAGACAGCTCTGCTCCAGCATATCAGCCCCCTTCCCTGGAAGACTGAGAGGGCAAAGTGGCTCAGGAGCTCCAGACCTCCCAGGAAGGACGGACAACCTCGAGCCATTCCCTCTATGGTTGAGGTGTTAATATCTTGATCAGGCAACAACCACCTCACACGCTCAGATATCTGATCTGGAGCCAGAGACCAGGGAGAAGCTTCAACAGTCCTTTACCTCCACAACTTCAAATCCGTCCACACAGGATATCTTCACCACATCTTTAAACACATATTTTGCCTTTTCAGGCTCCCAAACAGAATTGGCACTGAATTCTTTGGGACAAGGGATTGCTTGGAGAGAACAAAAATAAGGTTTTACTAAGCAGTTGGAAACTGTGTGCTATTTTACATAATTCCCACTTTTTTTTTTTTTTTTTTTGAAAGAAGGTCTCTCTCTGTATACCGTAGGCTAGACTGGAACTTGCAGTGTAGCCCAGGCTGGTCTCAGACTTGTAGTAATTCTCTCCTTCTCCAGTGCTGGACTTCTAGCTGTGTGATACCATCCCCAGACATTCTCACACTTACTGTGCATGGGTGGAGGGGCTGGCATACCAATGTAGAGGCCGGAGGAGGACCCTGGGTGCCTGCTCAATCAATCACTCTCTGCCTTACCCTCTTAAGATGAGGCATCTCACTGCACCTGGAGCTTGCCATTTCTGCCCAGGCTAGCTGATTACTAAGACCCATTGATTCCCCTTCCACTGCCCACCCACTCCCAAACACGTGGTTATGCCTAGATTTTTTTTTTCTTTTTGTGGTATAAGGATCCAAACTCAGAGCCTCATGCCTGCCCAGCAAATCCTCTTACACACTGACCCATCTCCCCGTCCCGTTCTCATACCCCCTAAAACCTTCCATTGTCCTCAATTCCAATGTGGCAGATGTGTAAAAGAATATGATGCCACTAACTAGCTGCCCCCCATCCCTGTTGTCTGCACTTTCAAGACTAGTTAAAAAATTACTAACCAAACAACAGTCTATTTGTTTTGATTCTACATGTCCAAAGAATTTAGTATCACCAATCAAAAAGGCACTTTTAGTTACTCACGGTCTCCATGGTAACGAAGCTTCCAGCCCTTTTCTTGCCCTGTTAGATCAGTTTGAAAGACAATATCAAGGGTATTACTGTGGGTTTCGATAGTTTGTGGCCCAGGGAATCCATTGCCACAGTAAGGACCAAACTGTTGATTTTTTGCAGCAAACTGAAAGGAAACAATATAATAAAATCAGAAGAGAGGAAAATCTAAATGAATTAAATGAGGGAATGAGGGGGATGAAGATGAGAGAAATGATTGGTACCAAATAAGAAACAAACAAAAAGATGGGCAGGAGGAAAAATAATTTGATTTTCAAAAGCTAGATCTGATGATACAGGCCTGTAAACACAGCTTCTTGGAAGACTGAGGCAGGAGGATTACAAGTTAAGGTCAGATTGGGCAACTTAATGAAAATCTGTGCCAAAATAAAAAATAGGAAAAAATTATAGAAAAGGGCTGCAAATGTAACTCAGTCGTAGAGTACTTGTCTGGCATGCATGAGGCTGAAGGTTCAGTCCTCAGTTCAGGAAGGAATAAGAGGGAGGGAAAGAGAGGAACGAAAAGAAGGAAGGAGAAATCTCACTAGGCATGTGGCTAACAGCTGTAATCCTAGCTCAAGGGCTGGGATGGGAGGGGGTTTGAGAGTTTTGAGGGCTACATCAATGCCTTAAACTGGGAGGTGGTGATGCACGCCTTTGATCCCAGCACTCGGGACACAGAGGCAGGCGAATTTTTGAGTTCGAGGCCAGCCCAGTCTACAGAGTGAGTTCCAGGAGAGCCAGGGCTACACAGAGAAACCAAAAACAAAAGCAAAAACAAAACAAACTTTCCTTAAGGAAGGAGCAGTACTAGTATTAACTGAGAGGGAGAGGTGAACCAGGAGGATGTCAGTCTGTGGCGGGGTGTTTGCCTAACATGTGAAGGGCCTAGATTCATGCCCAGAACCACAGAGAAGGAGGCTGCAGGACAGAAGTCTCAGCAATCTAAATAAGCTGGGGTGGGAGCCCAGTTCATCATCTGTTACGCACAGTTAAACCGTCCTGGCAGTTCCCCTCCGAGTCAGCTGGTTCCACATCAAAATCTTCCCTCCGTATGGTCACCACCACTTGGAACCCCTCCTCCAACAGGATCTGGTATTCACACCTTGAGTTCTCCGGGTATGGATTGGGATAATTGGGACTTGAAATCTCCCCAACCAGAGCCGTGAATACATCCCCACTACAATTGACTATAGGAGAAAAAAGGAGAAAGGACCAATCAAACGTAGGGACGGACAGAAGTCCCTGCCCTCTTCTGTTCCTTGTCTTAAGCTTGGAGTTCTCTATTCGGGTTAACCCCATATCTGTTCCCTGAATGAAGCCTTCGAGGAGCAGTTACCCACAGTACTCATGAGGAGAGCTAGCCAATGCCTACGCAGTGTCGCTCTGCTTGTGACAGAACTTTCCACAGTTGTGAACAGCCTGGGGCAGTCTCTTCACAGTCCCTGTCTCTCTGTCTCTGTTTCTCTGTCCCTCTCTCCATCTCCCCCCATCCCTCTCTTTCACTTAACTAACTTTACCCTGAAGCTGTGGCATGGATCTTACATATCCCCCAGAGTTACAGGTTCTAAGTAAGGGCTTGGTCACTGACTGGTGACACTATTGGGAGACAGTGGACTCTTCAGAAGGTAGGGTCTAATAGGAGGAAGCTAGGTCCCTGGGGTATGTGACCTTGAAAAGGATACCCGTACCCCTGCCCCTTCCTCTTCACTTCCCAGCTGCCCTGAGGTGAGCCGCTTTGCTCCACCGCCTGGCTCCCTCCTATGATGCTCTGCCACACCACAGACCCCAAACAATGGATCCAATTGACCAGGGATGCAAACTGCTAGAACCATGAACCAAAATAAACACTCCGTCTTTTTGTTTATCTCACCTTTCACAGCAATGTAAAGCTAATACACCTATCTTCTCCCCCTCACCCCTACCCCTGAGGCCCCCAGTTCGTTTATGGATCGCTAAAAACAGGAGCCACTTGAAAGGAAAGCCTAATCAAAACCGGAAGGATGGAGTAAGCCCTCAGTCCATTCTAAATCCTCGGGAACATGAGGACTTCCTGATGCCCAGCTCACCTCCGCAATTCCGCATGTCTTCATGGAGGAAGTACTCTGGAGGACAGGAGCAGAAGTAACCACCAATGAAGTTGTTGCAGAAGTGGCTGCAAGGGACATCCGAGAAATCTGTGCATTCGTTCACATCTGCAGCAAGGACAGAAAATCCACGGTCAAGGACAAAGCCCTAGAGGGAAGAATGACGTGAAGCCCAAATCTGTAGGGATGAGGAAAAACAGAAAAGGCTTGCCGCTTAATATTCTCAAAGTCAGGCATGGTAGCTCATGCATGTAATGCCAGTGTTCAGGGGCCTGAAGCACAGGACTGACATGAGTTCAAGGCCAGCCTGGGCTACAGTATAAAATGGCTTGGGGGGGGAGAGAAAGAGAGAGAGAGAGAGAGAGAGAGAGAGAGAGAGAGAGAGAGAGAGAGAGAGAATGAATCATGG
>CABHPH010137031.1:33647-48062 GCA_902168325.1 Peromyscus nudipes
AGAGAATGAATCATGGAAGAGGGAGCAGAAAGAATGTAAGAGATGGAGGAAGGGAGGAAGTGTCGTGGGATGCTGTCTTCCAGGCATGACAGGGCCATTGCTCTCTTTATTACCTGCACAAGACTGTGCCTGTCGATATCCCGTCATGGAGTGGGGAGTGACTCATGAGGCCCCACCTGTCCCTGAGGAACTATAGGTGACTAATTCATTACTGGAGGAAAGAGGCATTTTCTTCAATGGTGTAGCCTCTGGTAAAGTGCCCATGCACCCAAAAATAACCCCTCACAAAGCTCTTGGGTGACCCTAATGAAACTCATCAAGACATAAAAAGAACACAAAAGCAGAAGATGAGAGAAGAAAGAAATCAGTAGAAGAGGACAAGAGAGGGTAGAGGGCAAGCTTGGACAAATATGTATGCATATAAAAATATCATAATGAAACCTATTATGATGCTCTTCCAGAGGACCTGGGTTTGATTCTCAGCACCTACAAGGCAGCTCACAACCATCTGTAACTCCAGTCCAGGGAATCCAACACCTTCTGGACTCTTCAGGCACTGCATGCACATACATACAAACAAGCAAAACCGCTCTACACATGAAATAAATAAATAAAATGTTTTAAAATAATCAAATTTTAAAACATTTCAACTTTTAAATATTTATTTATCTATCTATCTATCTATCTATTTATTTATTTATTTATTTATTGCATGTGGTATTTTGCACTACATGCATGTCTGGTGCCCTTTGAGATCAGAAGAGAGTGTTAGATGCTCTGGAAATGGAGTTACCAACAGTTTTGGGCTGCCATGTGGGTGCTGGGAAGTGAACCCTAGTCCCCTACAAGAGCAGCAAGTACCCTCAACTGCCATCTCTCCAGCCCCACCCATATTTTAGAATCTGTAATACTATGAGGACAGTCTCATTCTAGACCACTCTTCTGAAGTATGGTTCAGAGCTGTGTCCCGGCACTGGACAGCTGTAAAGGAGCTCGCGCTGTGAGAAGCCCTCTGACTTCTCTTGCATACAAAATACACAAAGCTCTGCCCAGCTGGCACATGCTGTAACTCCAGGACCCAGGAGACTGAAGCAAGAGAATCAGGAGTTCAAGGCCAGCCTGGGTTACACAGAAAAACTCTGTCTGGTTATAAAAAATCCGTGCCAGAGACAACACTGAGGTAAAACATGACAGTGACGTCCTCTGGGGAAGGATGTCACACCTCCGCCACTTCACAGGATGTTGGTCTCACTGTAAAGTCTGGATGACATTTGGACTCTATGAGCAGTTTGAACTTCATTTTAACCTGGAGACAGATGTAGAGGGACCGTGGCCCTGAAGACTTGAATGCACAGAAGTACCACATATTCATTCTTACACAATTCTTGACAGAGTGTCAACATTCTCTGTTTCCACTTTTTCTCCAGTCCTGACGTTTCTGAGAGCCTTCCAGAGGCTGAGGAAGCACTCTGTCACTGAGCCATAGCCCCAAACCTTCTTTTTTCTGACTTTTTTTAATATAGAATCTTTTGTATCTCAAGCTACCCTTGAATTCCTGATCCTCCTGCCTCTACCTCCTTAGTATCAGAATTACAGGTGTGTTTGCCGCCATGCCAGAATTCCCAGCCCTCTTTTTTACTTTATCTTAAAAAAAAAAAAATTTGGGGGGAAAGAGGGTTCTTTCTCTACATAGCTCTGGCTGTCCTGAAACTCACTCTGTAGACCAGGCTGGCCTCAAACTCACAGAGATCTGCCTGCCTCTGCCTCTGCCTCTGCCTCTGTCTCTGCCTCCTGAGTGCTGGGCTTAAAGGCGTTTGTCACCACACCAGGCTTAAATTTGTATTAATGATTTATTATTATTGTACATGTATGTGTGTGTGCATGATGGGGGCATGCAACAGCACACATATGAAGGTCAGAGGACAAGCTTATGGAGTCGTTTACTCCTACCTTTACATGGACCCTGGGGCTCGAACATGGGGTTGCATGGCAACCATCTCACAGACTGAACTATCTCACCAACTCTTTTACTTTTAATTTAGAGACAGGCTCTTACTAGGTTGCCCATGCTGATCTCGCATTCACAATCTTCTGCCTCTGCCTCCCAAGTGTGCGGGATTACAGGTCTGTGCCACTGAGGCCAGATCCTTAGCTTAAATGAAGATAATGGTACCTACCTTGTAGGGTTGAGCTGAAGATTTTGTTAAAGTAAGTAAGCCTTCTGATACAGTACGAATTTCACAGTGGTTCTCAACACATTACTGCCCATTATCTATTATCTATTACCATTACCACCACTAACATGACAAAATGTTTGCATTTCACCAAGGCAATTCATGGACAGACCCAGGGCAAGTCCATACTTGTTAAAGACAAGCCCTGGGAGAGGTGGTGCATACCTGCAGACTGAAGGGGGAGACTTGAGAGCTGGAAACATGGCCTGCCTGGGCTGCACAGTGAAACCATGATTCAGAACAAGAGAATGGAATCTTCATCTAATACATCTAATATATTGTGTATTAGATGTGTAATACATTTTTCCTGCTTCTCATCTTTTAGTGGGGTCAGTATGTCACATACTGAGAGTGACGTCTTACCTATGGCAGCGTAATACGCAGCAAAGCCGGTAAACCGTTCTTCGTTGGAGAAGTCTGACTTAAAGATCACCTGGAGTTTATTGTATGGGAGTTGAAAGTCTTCCACAATGGGAGAGTCGGGGTTCTTGCTGACCCTCTGTCCACAGAGTCTCCCTTCCTCAACGCCTCCTGAGATTATCTAAAAGATAAAATTAGAATCAAATTTAGAAGTAAAAATGGACAGAGAGAATAAAACCTTTATTCCTGATCTCCGTGTCAACCCCCACCCCGCCCCCAGTGCTGTGGGTCAGACTCAGGAACTTGTACATCCAAGGCAAGTACTCTACCACTGAGCCATGTCCCAGTCCATAGGACAGCTTGACACAACACTGCCCCCCAACATGCTTCTCATTCCTCCATCCCCCTCTACCCTTCCTCTCTCTTCCTCATATGCTCGTAATATACCTGCACTGAGTCATATTCACAGTTTTCTGACAGCTCAATGTCCAGATGGGTGAAGTAGAGGTGAATCCCAAACCCTTCTGGAACTTCTATGTCCCACGTTTTCTTGATCTCATTGGGGTACGCCTGAGGATAGTTAGGGGAAAGGATCTCCCCATGCATGGTAGGCTCAGCAGAAATTGATGCCAAAACAGAAAACAGGACAAACCACCTGGAGGGGGGAACCACAGAGAAGTGGGGAACACAGGTACCAATGGCTTCGTGCAGAACTCTGGCATCTGTCAGCAGGAGACCAAAGGGGAAGGAAAAGGCAGCCGATGTGCCACGGTACAGACTAAGCTTGGAATAAATATATAAAAAGTTAAAACGCAGGCTTCAGAGCTGAGCTCTATCTTGAGAAAAATGGGAAGCCACACATGGCGGGCCTTTGTGTAAGCCCCACACTCTGGGGACAGAGGAAAGATAGTGAGTTCCGTGCCAGCCTGGGCTACAAAGTGAGACCCTGTCTCAAAAATATGCAAGAGTCAAAGAAAGTGCGGATGGAGTTCATGCACATTTCTGTAGGTACCTGGCCACTTACCACGTCTCTGGCGATTTGCCCATGGTTCTCTGGCTTTCTGGACCTCTGACCTTGGAGCTAAAGGGCGGCTGGCCCGGCTGTCTTTATCCAACAAATACAGACACCTGCTTTGGTGTTGAGGGGCTACCCAGGGCTCAGTGTCACCTTTAAGAGAATACCATATAGATAAGTTCCTACCAGTAATTGTCACTACCTGGCCTCTCACATCCTCCTGATGCCATTTCGGCTAAGGTCCTAGACCAGACTGAGTCTTACCCCCTCCCTTTGCTGCCTCGAGCCATCTACCAATTCTTCTGCAGATGAATGAGGAGTTTCTCCCAGTCTTTGGTGTTGTCCTCCACCAGCTCGTGGCCCCTCACATCAGCTGCTCTGTTTCCACCCAGGTCTGTCCATCCTGAACACCCACCTGGGACTGTTCTATCCTCCTTTGGAACAACCCCCTACCGTTCAAGCCAGCCTCAGTGACATGCTCACTGCAGGTGTTCCTGCAGATGTCCTGATGGCCACTGATGGAGGAACGAGCTTCTTTCCATAGGGGCGGGAAGGGACCTGGGGAAAGCCTAATCAGGAGGAAAGTGCTGCCCCTGCTGGGGCAGGGTGGCACCAGTAAGGGAGAAAGGGACAGCTGACTGAGAGACATCAGAACAAGAGGATATGTCTTATTTTAATTTTCTGAAGTTGATTTGCTTTGTCCTTTAAAAAAAAAAAAAAAAAAAAAAAAAAGATGTCTTCCCATAGTTCCCAGAAAAGTCTGTCACAAACTGCTTTTCCCCCTGAACACAGTGCTATGTGGAAAGATAAAGCTGGTGTTGGGATGGGAGTTCAGCATATGAGAAACCGTGTCTATATTCTGCCCTTGTTCTGAGATCCTTCCAACCCTCCATCTTTGCTCCAAGCCTTGCTCTACACACTCCCCTGTCTTGCCCTGCTCCTCCATCAAAGCTTTGCTCTTCATGGTTTGCGTTTTAAAGTTGTTACCTTCAGGAGCTGATGGGAACAAGTGGGTCAGTCTCCTCTCCTGGCACTGGTCATGCTGGGAAGACCCTGGCGGCTCCAGAGGAGTCAGCCTCTGCCGGAACCTCCTCCCGATCTCCCTGCTCTGTCTGCTCCTAGGATTCCCTACCCGAGTGTGTGCCCGTCCTCCGAAATTCCCTGTTTCCAAACAGAGGGGGCTGGGAGACCACAACATGACAGGCCAGGGAACTCAGTCTTGATCTTAGAGCTCCCTCTGGTTTTAAAACAAGAACTGCATCAGCCTCCCTGGGCTGAGAGATCCCGCTATCCAGAGTTCTGAGAAAAGAGGAATGGGGAATTCTGAGATTGCCTAATTCGCTCTTTCAGCCAAAGGGAGTGTTCCAGAGCTTTCGGCGAAGTCAGGTGATTTATTTTAAAAGCGGGGAGGGGTTAATAGAAGGGGGAAAGCTAAACTCAGAAAGTCCAACCCTCTATCTGTGTGAGTCACTAATAAGGAGAGCCATCAGAAGGAAGGGGAATCCACTATCTGAAGGCAAGATGGCTCAGCTCGGAAAGGTGCCTGCCTCCAAGCCCAAGGACTTGAATTCTACCCTCTCTGGGACCCAAATCATAGGAGAAAACCAACTCCTGCAAGTTATCCTCTGAGACAACATAAACGCAATTAATGTTTTTAAATTTAAAAAATAGGTGCAGCTCCTTATTCTTATCCTGCCTTTGAGGCAAATTTAGAGGTTGAATGACAGCTTACTCCTAGACAGTGGATGGCATGGGCTCATGAATTTTCTTTGCCCTAAAAATACTCTCTCAAGGCTGGGCAAGGTGGCAGCAGGATTGCTGAGAATTTGAGTCTAGCCTGGGCTCCACAGACAGTATCAGGCCAGCTAGTGCTACATAATAAATTTGTTTCTATTCAATCTGATGCACAGCTGTGATCCCAGTACTCAGGAAGTGAAGCCAGGAGCTATCAGAAGTTCAAGGCCAGTCTTCCCTTACATAGTCAGTTGAGATCAGCCTCTACCTGGGATCACTAAAGGAAAGGGGGAAGGGATGGGGAGGGAGGGAGGCAGGAGAGAGAGAAGGAGGAGGAAAAAGAAAAATTCCATTACAAGTCTACCTACTGGGGTTGGGGATTTAGCTCAGTGGTAGAGTGCTTGCCTAACAAGCGCAAGGCCCTGGGTTCGATCCTCAGCTCCAAAAACAAAACAAAACAACAACAACAACAACAAAAAACTAATGAGCTACAACCCAGAGTCACCAAACCGTGACCCTTGGGTCAGAGGCATCATTTTACAAAGGCAATATAGCTGCAGGGACCAAAAAGTAGCACTGCCCCACCCCAGGGCTGTGATAACAACCCGCTATCAAGATCTGCACACACTGGCCTGGGCAGGCGTCTCCATGACGGGTAAGGTGACCTGCTGACGTTCCACGCAACCCAAGTCAGAAGCTCATTTTTTAATAAAAGGGGGACCTGCAGGACCCTGGCCCCCGTTTTGGGCAACTGTTGCCTTGCTTGCGGACCTTGACCTTGATATTCTCCCTATGCTAATTCCCTGCCAGGTTCCACCCTCCTGAATGCTTAAGGGAAGTTCCTTGCCTGGTACCCTGAATAATGGGCGTTAACAGATTAGAAACAAGATTGTAAAACATCAGTAGCAAACTTCTGCCCTCCGGGGTCCTCCCATTGTGCTGTAAGCCTGTATTTAAGACCTCCTCCCCCCTTAAATAAATGACATTCAGCATTTAAAATTAATATATAGATATTATATGTATATAATTGAATGAATACTGTGAATGTAATCTATGAATACCATAAATGTGATTAATATCATGAGTGTAATTAATGAATATCATGAGTGTAATTTAAAAAATAAATAAATAAAGTCAAAAAAAAAAAAGATCTGCACACACTGCTCTCCACTTCTTCCTGAGCGGTAAGATGTGGACCGGATGAAGCAAGGTATCTGTGCACACGGCTTACCTCCAGTTACCCAGAGCTAGACCTGGGGTTATAGGGCAAGCTCAAGTTTGGTGTTACCAGGTTTTGCCCCAAGCAGGGTCCTTTTTCCTTCTGGAATCATAGAACAAACGACAAGCCAGAGCATCAGCTCGTCAGTGAAGGGGAACTGACGATGGTGTGAGCCCGACTGTTGCAAGGCACAGGCAAGAGGATCACCAGCTCCAGCCAGTGTGGTCTACACAGAAAGTGTGTACACACGGTGGCCCTGTCTCCCAAACAAACAGGAAGAGACGTGGGAGACACGCTCTCAGAAAAGAGCAGGACTGCAGAGACGCCCACTTAAGAGCACCTGCTGCTCTTGATGATGACCAGGGTTCAATCCCCAGCACCACGTTGGGTGGCTCAGAACCGCCTGTCACCCCAGCTCCAGGATGGGTGGCTCAGAACTGCCTGTCACCCCAGCTCCAGGAGATCCCATATTCCTGTGGCACTCATACACTTGAGCACACACACATAAATAAAAATAAAATGAGCCATGGGCTGGAGACACAGCTCAATGGTTAAGAGAGTGTACTGCTCTTCCAGAAGACCCATGTTTGGTTCCCAGCACTCACGTCAGCAGCTCACAGCAAATAAGAGAAAGACGAGAAGTCCATCCTCACCCCTGGCTCCATGTAACTAACACAGCATGCATAAGGAAAGCCCACAAGTTATTTTATAAAGTCACACACACACAGTCAAATGTTTTATAAAAACAAAAAAAGTAGGGTTGTATTATGTAGTTTTGTTTGTTTATTTGTTTGTTTGTTTGTTTTGGACTTTGGCCTCGGCTCACTAGCCCACACTACGCTTGGGAGTGCGTTTCCCGGCATTAATAAATTGTCTTTTTCCATGACCTTCTGGATATTTTCACTTTTTCTGAAGACTCCTGTCTCAGCTACTTTTCTAGGCTGTGATAAGACACCACGACCAAGGCAATTTATAGAAGAAAGAGTTTATTTAGGGCTTACAGTTCAGAGGGTCAGAGTCCATGACCATCACGGTGGAGAGCATGGCTTCAGGCAGGCAGCCATGGCGCTGGAGCAGTAGCTGAAAGCTCACATCCCGAGACACAACCACAAGGCAGAAAGTGTCACCTGGGAAAGGTGTATGAAAGCTCAAAGCCCATCCCCAGTGGTATACCTCCTCCAGGAAGGCCACACCTCCTAATCCTTCCCAGACAGTTTCACCAGCTAGCAAGCAAGTATTCAAATATATGAGCCTATGGGGTCTGTTCTCATTCAAAGTACCACAGCCCCTCTTTGGACATGCAGCTGCTCACTAACCTCCACTACTCAACATACCAGCTTTCCTGGACCCTGATGTAGCTGGAGTTTTCTCCAGTCCCGCTTGGGCCCGCAGCTGCTCAGACCCAAATAAACACACAGATGCTTATATTATTTAAACTATTTGGCCTTATGGCTCAGGCTTCTTGCTATCTAGTTCTTATATCTTAAATTAACCCATTTCTATTAATCTATAAGTTGCCACGTGGCTCGTGGCTTACTGGTACTTTACATCTTACTTCTCATGGTGGTCGGCGGCTGGCAGCGTCTCCTGACTCAGCCCTCCTGTTCCCAGAATTCTCCTTTCTCTTAGTCCCACCTGTACTTCCTGCCTGGCTACTGGCCAATCAGCACTTTATTTATTAACCAATCAGAGCAGCACATTCACAGCATACAGATATCCACAGCACCCTGACTTAAAAGGCCTGACTCTTTCCCATGTCCCCCTCTCTCTCCTCTCAGCAGCTGCCAGGCTTTATGCTCGCCTGCCTTGTTTTTCTCTCAAACAAAATTTCTCTAATGAAATTGCCTTCAAGCTTCCTTCTGAGACCATTTCTAAATTCTTTCATTAACAAGGACCTGAAGAGATGACTCAGAGGTTAAGAGCACTGGCTGCTCCTCCAGAGGACCAACATTTGACTCTCAGCATCCACATGGTGCCTCACAACCATCTGTAACTCCAGTTCCAGGGAACAAACACCCTCTTCTGGCCTCCTTGGGCACTGCATGCACATGGTTCACAGACACACATGCAGACAATACATCTATACATATAAAATAAAAATAAATAAATCTTAAAAAGATTAAAGATCCAAAAACCAAACAAACAAATAACTCTAATTTCCCTGGAAACATTACCTTGATACTAGGCGGTTTATGTCACCTCTTCAGAATCCATGTCCTATGAATTTAAGCACAATTAGAAGAAATGGGTAGGGTAGAAGCAGAAGAAATTATAGGAATATGGGAAGAAAGAGGAAACCCTAGCCTCCCAAGAATCTAGTGAAACTTCTTGACCCCTAAGAATTAACAATTCTTGCACAATTAGCATCTGTTGCGACAGTTGCTGACAGAGATTTGTCCAGCCTCTGTTCTCTGGCTGTGAAGAGATAACATGGCCAAGGCAACTCATATAACAGAAACATTTGTTTGGGGACTTGTTTACAACTTTAGAGGGTTAGTTCATGAACACCGTGGTGGGAAGCAGACAGGCGTGGCACTGGGCCAGTAGCTGAGAGCTTTACATCCCGATCCACAGGCAGCAGGCAGAAAGAGAGAGAGAGACTGGGCTTGGTGTGGGCTTTTGAAACCTCAAAGCCTACCTCCAGCGACGCATCTCCTTCAAAAAGGCCACCTGTCCTAATCCTCTCAAACAGTACCACTAACTGGGGACCGAGCATTCAAACATGTGAGACTATGGGGCCATTCCCATTCCAACCACCACAAGGTTCCATATACAAACATTTTATAATCCAATAGCAATGGGGAATAGAGAGATGGCTCAGCAGTTAAGAGCTCCTGTTGTTCTTGCAGAGGATCCCAGTTCAATTCCCAGCACCCACATGGTGGCTCACAATCTTCCATGTAACTCTGGTTCCAGGGGATTTGACACCCTCTTCTGGCCTCTATGGGCACCAGGCATGTGCTAGGCACAAACACACACACACACACACACACACACACACACACACACACACACACAAAACATTCATACACATAAAATAAATACATAAATCTTTAAAAAATTTTTGAATGGCAATGAACCATGTTCTTCCTCCTCCTCCCTCCCTCTCCCTTCTCTTCCTCCCTACCCTTTTCCTTTTCTTCTTCCTCTTCCTCCTCTTCTTCTTTGCAACTGGGTCTCACAGTGTAGCCCTGGCTGACCTAGAACTTTCTGTGTAGTCCAGACTGACCTTGAACCCATAGACTGCCTGCTTCTACCTCCCAAGTGCTGTATGCCACCAAGCCGGTCTAGGAACCTTACTTTTAGGTCTAAGCCTATACGACCATAAAGCATGGCCTCACTTCTCCCCCAGGTATATTTCTGGGAACCTCAAAGCAACTCCAAATCTTGGTTTACAGTAAGAATACCTCGGGACTGGAGAGATGGCTAAGAAGTTAAGAGCACTCGCTGCTCTTCCAAAGGACCTGGGTTCAGTTCCCAGCACCCACATGGTGGCTGACAATCTCCTGTAACTCTAATTCAAAGGATCCAATGCCTTTCTCTGGCCTCTGAGGGCTCCTTCACACACGGTACACATAAACTCACACAGGGACACGCACACACATAACACTAGTAAGGATGTTAATTAACTTTGAAAAGAATAGCTTAAGCTGGGAATGGCCATGCTTTTAACCCCACCACTTGGGAAGCAGAGGCAAGCAGATCTCTGGGGGTCTGAGGAGAGTCTGGTCTGCATAGCAAGTTCTAGGCCAGCCAGAGCTGTATGTAGTAAGACCTTGTCTAAAAAGAAAGAAATAAAAGAAAATATTTTAACTAGTCCCAACCTGGCAGGAATTCTTCATATTTAAACAGAAATGGGTACCACCCCATTAGCACACTGACCTTTGGCTACTGGCCATCATCCCAAAAAGGATATTCCTGTGAAGAAACCAACAGGGCACTCCATCTCTAAGCCTGCTGTCAAGCCTGCAGTAGGGTCCACTCCAGCCATGTCGAAGACTGACTCAGCTGTACCACAGAACCCCACAAAAGCCCAGAATCGCCTGCCCATCTCTCCAACAGCTGCAGTTCTAGGGGGTCATTGGACACCAGTCATATGACAAGATCTTGTACAGCCAGTGTGGGGAGGGATGGGGGTCCTGAGCCTGCTGGTGTTAAGGTGCTCAAAATCCTGGGAAAGCCCAAGAGTGAAGAGCTGGGATGTTCCTGGCCATGTTCCAGGCAGTGGCCAAGAACCGAGAGCAAGACACATATGAGAACCACTCGGAGGGTCTTCACAAGGAAAAGAGAGGAGTGGTGACGTCATAGGCACAGAGTTCCCATGGGGACCACCCCGGGAGAGAGGATGACAAGGAAAGAGGTGGAGAATCTTCTGGCAGGTCGGGGGACAGCAATGGCTGTTTCAACTGTGAGGCCTTCCTCAGCCTCTGAGCTCCACAGGTAGGCACTTCAGCCACCCCTCTCTGCCCCATCCACTTGAGAGGCAAGCATCCTCTTCACTCGGAGAGCTCTGAGGACAGAGAACAACAGTGTGTCCCTGTCCCGTTGCTGTGCCGGTTTCCTGGAGTCGAGTACTTGCCCATTGTCCCTCAAGCCAGAAGCATATTCCTGCCACTAGGCAGCCATCTAGTGTTGAAAATGAAAAGATGTTTTTAAAACAAAACAAAACAAAACAAAACGAAACAAAACAAAAAAAACCATAAAGACCATCTTAGCTTCCCCTTGCAGCCCTTGTGACCTAGGGTTTTACCATATACACCCCCATCCTATCCAGTGCATAGGAACCACCCTATGATCTCATTTGTGGTCCTTAGCAACCCTGCACCTCATTTAGGGTCCTCCTTATCCACCAAAACAGCACAGGCAGCAGCTACAGACGCTCAACTGTGTCTCCTCTTTGAGAAGCCCACACCCACGCTCTCAGTGTGTCTTGTTTTCTTCCCCACTGCCTCTTGTACTTAAAAATCTATGTTTAGCCGGGCGGTGGTGGCGCACACCTTTAGTCCCAGCACTCGGGAGGCAGAGGCAGGCGGATCTCTGTGAGTTCGAGGCCAGCCTGGGAGACAGAGTGAGTTCCAGGAAAGGCACAAAGCTACACAGAGAAACCCTGTCTCGAAAAAAAAAAAAGAAAAAAGAAAAATCTATGTTAAAAAAACATGTAATTTTTTGGGCTGGAGAGATGGCTCAGAGGTTAAGAGCACTGACTGCTCTTCCAGAGGTCCTGAGTTCAATTCCCAGCAACCACATAGTGGCTCACAACCAACTGTAATGAGATCTGGTGCCCTCTTCTGGTATGTAGACATACAAACAGAACACTGTATACATAATAAATAAATAAATCTTTAAAAAAAAAAACCATATAATTTTTTGTGGGGGGAGGGGGATTGTTGTTGTTTTCAAGACAGGGTTTCTCTGTGTAGCCCTGGCTACCCTTAGAACTCACTCTGTAGCCCAGGCTGGCCTCGAACTCACAGAGATCCATCTGGGATTAAAGGCGTACACCACCACTGCCAGGGTGTTGTGTTTGTTTGTTTCTTTTTGTTTGGTTTGGTTTTTGGTTTTTTTAAGATAGGGTTTCTCTGTATAACTGAAACTTTTTAAAGCTCCGTCTCTGTTGCATGCCGTCTTAGAATTCTTTTCCTCAGGGAGCTTCTGTGCCTCTCCCTCCCTGTCCATCCCTGCCCCCACTGCCACTCTTGTGTGGAACTTTTCAATTTCTATTTTCCCTTGGAGCCCAAGCTTCCAGAATCCCAGTGCTGGGTTGGCTGGTGAACGCTACCACATAGAACATCTTCCACAAAAAAATACTGATTGTTTTTCCATCTTTATCTTTATTTACGTATGGTTCTGCCTGCATATCTGTCTAGGCACCATGTGCATGCAGTGCCTGAAGATGCCAGAAGGGGGCATCAGATACCCTGGGACTGGAGTTCCAGACAATTGTGAACTTCCTTGTGGGTGCTGGGACTTGAACCTGGGTCCTCTGGAAGAGAAACCAGTGCTTTTAGCGGCTGAACCACCTCTCCAGACCCCTGGATAGGCATTTCCTGGAATCTCTCCTGGCATTTTCGGATATGCATCTCTTTTATGGCTCCCACCACTGACTCACAAAATCACTCTGCTTTAAAGCATTTTCCTCCTGGTGGGGCTCTCTTTGCCCTCAGGTTGGTTTTGATACAAAAAGTCATCAAACAGGTACTTTTTGTTTTTGCTCTGAGACAGGGTCACATGTATTCCAGGCTAACTTCAAACTCACCAAGCAGCAAAGGCTGGCCTCGAACTCCTAATGCTCCTGCCTCCACTCTTGAGTGCTGGGATCACGGGTGTCACCACTCCGATCTCTCTGATACTTTTTAATTTCAATAACCAACTCTAACAACCTTAAGTTACTGGCAACACCAGCACACTCACCTCTAATAACTCTGTAACCTTGAAATGAGTCCAGGAATTTGGAGAATTTTCCACACTGAAGCTTAGGAACAAGTCACTTGAATCCAAGGTCAGACCTTCTACAGTTTCCTCCTTGGCCCTGTGTATAGAGTGAAATTTGCCATCCCAGCGCTCCCTACCTAAGCCCTGCCCTCACAAACTCAAGCTGGAGTCTCCCGGGACTCCGTTGCTCATGTGATATCTCGCAGGAGGTAAGTTCTATAATGAAACTTGTCAGTGAGAAAAACAGTCACACCTTTTCCAGGCTGGGCCACCAGCCCGTGGCACTACCGAGAGGTATTGGAGCCTTGAGACTCGGAATCTTGGGAGAGGATGTTAGATCCTGGGGCCATGTTCTTCCTTGCATCGCTCCCAGCGGAGTGAGCTCCCTCCAGCACCGCACACTGTAGCCATTAGACTGTGCTGGCACAGGACCGAAACAAGAGGAGGAAGCAGCTGTGGACTGAAATCTACGAGACCATGAGCTGAAATAAATCTCTCCTCATTATAAGTTGCTTATCCTGCATAGTTGATTCCCCACCTTCACCACCACCCCAAAGAATTTAAGTTACAAAAAGGGACTTGGAATGGCCAGCATTTCAACAGTAGGCCAAACCCTGCTGTCCTCAGAATCAGATCGCGGATAGCAGTTTCTCCAAATGGGGTTTGTTTTGTTTTGTATTTTTTGGTTTTTCGAGACAGGGTTTCTCTGTGTAATTTTTGGAGCCTGTCCTGGAACTCTCTCTGTAGATCAGGCTGGCCTCGAACTCAGAGATCCACCTGCCTCTGCCTCCCAAGTGCTGGGATTAAAGGCGTGCGCCACCCCACCCAGCTTCTCCAAATGTTTTACTACTGCAAACAGTTTTCTCTCTGCTGACTGCTTATTGTCACTTCCGGGGTGAGGAGTATAGCTTGATGGGTAGAGAGCTTTCCCCGGCATGCCCAAGGCCGTGGGCTCAATCCCTAGGACCATTAAAAATAATAATAATAATAATAATAATAATAATAGTAATAGTAATAGTAATAATAATAATAATGTTCCTATCGTTTTGTTCCAATTGAACCTAGGGTATGCTGTGCAAACATTCTACCACTGAGCACCTCCCTAGCCTTCTTATTAGTAGTGGGTTATTGTTTTGTTTGTTATTTATTTATTTATATATATGACTAGTGAGACAGCTCAGCGGGTGAAGCTGCTTACTGCCAAGCCTGATGACCTGAGTTCAATCCCCAGGACCTACATTGATAGAAAGAGAGAACTGACTCCCATAGAAGACTGTCCTCAGCCGGGCGGTGGTGGCGCACGCCTTTAATCCCAGCACTCGGGAGGCAGAGCCAGGCGGATCTCTGTGAGTTCAAGACCAGCCTGGGCTACCAAGTGAGTTCCAGGAAAGGCATAAAGCTACACGGAGAAACCCTGTCTC
>CABHPH010137032.1:0-23825 GCA_902168325.1 Peromyscus nudipes
AAAAAAAAAAAAAACCCCAAACAAAAACCACCTGCAACACTTTTGCTTAGACTCAAGACTATTGTATTTTATGAATTACAGTGCTTTTATTGTATATGAAGTTTGTTCTTTTCTTATGGAAATGTTATGGTTTAATTATGGAAAACAAAAATTTTTAATGTTCCCCTGCAGTTACTCCTCAGCATGTATCAAATTAGTACATCTGATTGTGTTGTGTTAGGCCAACAAGCATATCCATCTCATTAGTGTGCCAATTTTCTTTAATATTCTATAAATAGTAAATGTATACACACACCAAAAAAGTTTAAATTTTTTTTGGTTTATTATCAGTAAATACTTACTTTGTATATCTATTTTATATACCTCTATTCTTTTTTTGTGATTCACTTTGGTTTATTAAGAATTTTTTTTCATTTTACATACCAATCAGAGATCCCCCTCTTCCCTCCTCCCACCCCCCAGCCTTCCACCAAAATCCACCCTCCATTCCCCCCCAACAAGAAGACAAGGCCTCCCAGGGGGAGGCACATCCAGTAGAGGCAAGTCCAAGCCCTTCACCCTGCCTCAAGGCTGCAGGAGGTGTCCCATCATAAGTAGTAGGCTCCAAAAAGCCCCGCTCATGCACCAGGGATGGATTCTGATCCTACTGCCAGGGGGCACCCCCAAGCAAATAAAGCTACACAATTGTCTTACCATGCAGAAGACCTAGTCTAGTCCCATGTAGGCTCCACAGCCATTGATCCATCTTTCATGAGTTCCCACTAGTTTGGTTTGGTTGTCTCTGCAGGTTTCCCCATTATGATGCAGATGCACTTGCTCATAGAATAACTCCTTTTTCTCCGACTGGATTCCTAGAGCTCTCCCTGGTGTTTGGCTGTGGATCTCTGCATCTGCCTCCATGAGTCATTGGAAAAAAGCTCTGTGATGACAGGGTATTCATAGATCTGATCATTGGGGCAAGCCAGTTCAGTTCAGGCACCCTCTCCACTATTTCTAATAGTCTAAGCTGGGGTCATCCTTGGGAATTCCTGGCAACTTCCCTAGCACTGCGTTTCTCTCTATCCCCATGATATCTTCCTCCATCATGGTATCTTTCTCATTGCTTTCCCACTCCATCCCTGTTCCTGCTTGACCATCCCATTCCCTTATGTTCTCATCCCCCATGCCTTTACTCTCCATTGCTCACTCCTCAACCCCATTTTGCTCATGGAGATCTCATCTATTTCCCCTTCCCAGGGCGATCCATGTATCCCTTTTTGGGTCTTCCTTGTTAGCTAGCTTCTCTGGAATTGTGGATTGTTGTCTGGTTATCCTTTGCTTTACTTCTAGTATCCACTTATGAGTGAGTACATACCATGTTTGTCCTTCTGAGTCTAGATTACTTCACTCAGGATGATATTTTCTAGTTCCATCCATTTGCCTGCAAATTTCATGGTGTCATTGTTTTTCTCTGTTGAGTAGTACTCTATTGTGTATATGGATCACGTTTTCTTAATCCATTCTTCACTTGAGGGGCATTTAGGTTGTTTCCAGGTTCTGGCTATTACAAATAATGCTGCTATGAACATAGTTGAGGATGTGTCCCTGTGGTATGATTGAGCATTGCTTGGGTATATGTCCAAGAGTTGTATAGCTGAGTCTTGAGGTAGATTGATTCCCAATTTTCTGAGAAACCGCCACACTGATTTCCAAAGTGGCTGTACAAGTTTGCACTCCCACCAACAGTGGAGGAGTGTTCCCCTTGCTCCACAATCTCTCCAACATAAGCTATCTTCAGTGCTTTTGATCTTAGCCATTCTGGCAGGTGTAAGATGGTATCTCAGAGTCGTTTTGATTTGCATCTGCCTGATGACTAAGGATGCTGAGCAATTCCTTAAATGTCTTTTGGCCATTTGAAATTCTTCCTTTGAGAAGTCTCTGTTTAGCTCTATAGCCCATTTTTTAAAAACTAGATTGCTCATTATTTTGATGTCTAGTTTCTTGAGTTCTTTATATATTTTGGAGATCAGCCCTCTGTCAGAAGTGGGGTTGGTAAAAATCTTTTCCCATTCTGTAGGCTGTCGTTTTGTCTTATTTACTGTGTCCTTACCTCTATTCTTAATGTTATGTAAAAAAAAGGGGTCATAAGTAAGAAAAATTTAAGAATGGCTTTTTAAGAGACCTGTAACTCCCAGTTGTCTCATCTTTTGTGACATATACAGCTACTGATATGTGACGTCTAGGTTTGTTGCCTAAGAGAAGACTGCAAAATAGTGATATTCTAAGTTTGTGGCTTATTTGACAGTTTTTAATTGGATTTCTTTGACTTGTTACTCAGTTATTAGTTAAGAAAAGGTAGAATGAATAGCGAATTCTTTCTTTGCATCTATTTTAAGATCATAAACTAATTCCTGTCAATCCCTAAAGATAATCTATCTTCAGGAATTGAAGTCATTGTAACTAATGAATATATATATATATATATAGTCTCTTTATCTCTGTCTCTCTCTGTCTCTCTGTCTCTCTGTGTCTCTTTCTCTCCAATTGTGCATGCATATGTGGAGGCCAGAGGACACCCTTGGGTGTTTCTCCCAGCATTGTAACTCCAGTCTTCCATTTAATCACTTGGTGAGGTGACTAGAGTGTT
Organism: Peromyscus nudipes; assembly: GCA_902168325.1. Taxonomy (NCBI): domain Eukaryota; kingdom Metazoa; phylum Chordata; class Mammalia; order Rodentia; family Cricetidae; genus Peromyscus; species Peromyscus nudipes. The sequence goes on from CABHPH010137032.1 coordinate 2,627, forward strand.
CTTATAGCTTTAATTGTGCTTCGTTGAATATTCATGAGGTTCAGTACATTTTTATTTGTTTATTGTCCAGTTGGGGGTGCCTGTTGTTGTACCTCTGTTTATCTATTGGCCTGACTATCTTTCTTTGGTTAGATTGGTTTATTGTACATTGTGGACACAGGTTCTCTGAACTGTAAATTTCTTTCCTTGCTTTTTATCTTCACTGTGTAATGATGTCTCTTGTTGAAAAGAAGTTCTTGATTTTTATGCAGGTGAATAATAACCTTATCCTTAATGACTAGTGCCTTTTATGTATTTTAAGAAAGATTTATCTAGCAAGAAGTCATTAAGATTAATTACTGTGCTGTTTTTCACACTTAAATCCATATTACATTTAGAGTATTTTGTATACGTGGTGAAGTAGGGGTCACATTACTCTCCCCTACCCATTAATATCCAATTTTCAACTTCTTAATCTAAAGAAAATTAGTAGATACCTTCTTGCTTACCTCCTTGGATCCAGGGACAAAAAAAAGTAGTTCTAGATGTTGACCTACTTCTCTGGGTTTGACCCACTTCTCTGGGTTTCTATCCTGCCCCACTCCTCACTACTTTTAGCTGTCTGGTGTCTTTAAGAAGACATCTTGTATTTATGTGTTGTTCAGACATTTCTGTTTCTTCTCAGAGACAAAATAGATAAAAGTTCCATAGTCCATTACCATACAAGTTCAATGGTTTACCCGGATAAAAGTCACGCCACTTCTCACGTTTCCTAGTTGTTGCCAATGATGATGTCTAAAGTAAAATAATAATAATGCATTGGATCATCCCTTTGAGGCAAACATTTCAGTCTCTGCAGAAAACAGTGTACATTCTTTGCCATTTTACACGGGCACCAGGAGAAGATAAGTCATCTGGGATCAGATGCCCTTCTCCCCGAGGTTCAGGTAGTACCAATATGAACAGTGTCATATGTACATGAAGAGAGAGGGGCAGAGAATGAGAATGTTCACATTTAATTGGTTCATCATAATAACTCATCGAGGGATTTGACTCCTTTGTCTTCAAAATTGGGTGGCCCAGGAGGAATACTTGTGTCAAGGAAAAAATTCAAATTATAGCTCTTTCCCAAGGTCAGTTTTCTTCTACTTTTACTTCTTCATTAGTCTTCATCAGTGAAGTTTTGACAGCCTGTCACTTTGAACCTTGCCCCCTGTTGAGAAACATTTGCCTTGTGATGTCCCTTCAAATATCATGCATGGCAGGGTTCTAGCATCTTGGAGCTGAACATTTGGAGCTGAATCCTGCCCCAGGTTTAACAACAGAAGATCAAAGAAATGCTGGGCATCGCATGAACCTACATGGCCACCCAGAGCGAGGCAAAGCTTAGGACAGCAGCAGTAGAGAAGGCTAGCTTGTTCCTGTGGCTGTTTGTAGATAATAACCAGTGAGATCATGAGAAAGCATCAGTAGGGGAAACAAGGGCTCAACAGAGGCCATCGAACTACAAACCTCTGCATTTGAATGCAAAGGTTGAGTTTGGAGGATGTGGGGGCCAATTCAATGTGAGCTTTCAAGCTAGGCAAGGGAGGCTTAAAGTCTTCCCATCATCAACGAGAAAAATTTAGAAAGATTAAACCAGTGAAATGTCAATATTTAAAAGCTCCAGCAATAGATGGAGTAGGTAAGGGTTAAAGTGTCCACTGGAGAGGAGAGGTAGATAAGCTAGGGATTTATGTCTGTCACCGTGGGAAAGGACATGGTCCTGAAATCAGAAAAAGTAGGTTACTAAAGAAGGGTACATACATTTTAAAGATATTGAGAAGACAAAGATTGGAGGGTACAAGGTGATCTAAAGTCAACAAAACATTCTTTATGAATTCTATTCTTTATTTTTGGGTGAAAATTCTTTAATTGGGAAGAGAGCTCAGAAAGTAAAAACCGTAGTTGCTCATAGTAAGAATCACTGGACACACCAAGCAGTGAGTGCCAATGGTATGCAGGTAGATGCATAGCATATGCTACAGTTCCCTTGGTACTTTTTCTTCCAGGAGGACATCCAGCTTATATCTCAGAGCAGTAAGGTCACCACAATAACGAGTGAATGGGTGCACCTCCTATCGTGGACTCATCTATGACTGGTTGGGGGTCCTGAAAAGGTAAGTCTAGAGCATTGTTCCTTGGTTAGTACTTCTCCTATCTAGATCTGTGGGCCTAGAACTCCAGTGCTCACTGCCTTTAACATACAGAAGGTCTTTGTCAGCATGGGTGTTTGTTGCTATTAGTAGAAATTTTGTGAAATGACAAGAATGAGCTGTGTCTTACAGAAAGTGACTAAAGAGTAATGCAAGCAGGCTGATGGACTTAAAACAACCCAATAATACCCAACAGATAAGGAACGTGAGGTTGCTGGCTATAATGAATGCTAATAAGGAGGAACTTCTTCCTTCGATCTTTCAGTACCACTACGTCAGTCACCTAACTAAAATATATCTTGTATCTCTGGGTTGAGAAATGGATGACTAATAAAATGCCACATATAGGCAAACAATAACTAGGTGAGACAAACTCGAAACTAGAGAAGAAAGTTGGTTATACTATAACCATCAAAGGACATATCGGTTTCTTTTGCAGGTGGCAGAATGAAGGTTAACATATTAGCCAGTCATGGTAGTGTATGCCTGTGGTTTCAGCATTGGGAAGGCTGAGGAAGAAGGATTACAAGTTTGAGGCTAGCCTGGGCTACAAAAAGAGACTGTCTCAAAAAATGAAAGGAAAATAAATTAAGAATGAAGACGACATGTTTTGTAAAGGCTGAGCTGAATGAATGACTAAAGATTTTAATGCTTTTGACACTCATATTCATGCCGACGACTTCGCCAGAGGATGTACCATTAGTTAAGTCATGATCGATGTCATAGCGAGAGACCCACATTTCACTTCCCGCTATCACTACCTCCTAATTACAAGTGACTGTAAGATCTTCCTTGCCCTTCTGTTCGTGTCCTTTGCCACTGTCCTGGTTCAAACTTTTTACCTGGCTATCTCAACACCTCCCTTCTTCATCCGCCTTCTCCTCCTTTAACCCCATCTTATTCTGCTTCTGCCTTAGAATCCTTTGCCAGAGTGGACCTCCTGGAACCCAGACGAGACCACACTATCCCACTGTAAAAAATATCTTCAGCATGTCTGGAATTCACTGTGTAAAGTAGGATGGCCTCAGAAGCCCAGACATCCTTTTGCTTATTACGTCCTGGGATTAAAGATGAATGCCTCACCCTCATCTTGAAGTGTTTTTATATCAGTGCTTACTGACTAATACAAATGTCCCATACTTCACAAAGATTTTTGTGGTCTCCCCAGATTAAATGGGCTACTCTTGCCTTCAGGTCCATTAACTCACCAGTCGTCCATCCATTCAACAATACACTCTGCACCATTTGGGGATATCAGGTACCGAACAGTGTATTATGAACATAAAAACACCAAGACATAGATTTGTTCCAAGTTTCACCTCTCACACTCACACTCACACTCACACTCATGGTCAGGCACACTCTAGTAGAGTGGCCTGTCTGGAGTGAAGGGCATGTACATATCATGGAGGAGGCCCAACTGGAAAAATGGGTAGGCTGGAACATCTCTTCTCTGGAAACACAAGGTAGATCAGCTAGGAATCTGTGGCTGAGATTTTGGCAGCACATAGACTGAAGAGCTAAATAAAGGCAGCTGCAGTGAGGAGGGTGGGAAGGAATGGGCCACAGGACTCTGCTGGGGGAGAAATGGTTGCCACACTCAGTAACTGACTGACTGTTAGAAGTGCAGGCAAGTGGAAAGCACTAATTTGGGCTGCTGACTGGAAATGCAAGTGTGGCCATGAGAAATACAGGCGGGAAGAAAGAGCCAATGGAAGAGTGATTTCTTGAATGGTTGATGTGCCCTGGGACATTCAAGTGTATTACAGGGCTGCACTGTGGAGGGCATGCCCATCTGGGCAGTAGCTGAAGTCATTTTGTAAGTATGGTAGAAAGGAAGAGGAATCCAGCTCACTCTAAGACTTTGGAGAATAGCAATAAAGGTCAAGAGAGACAGAGGAGAAACTAGAAAGCAGTGGTGTCTCAGACCCAGATTCTATATGTGACCATAGGAAAAGCTAGTTCTGCTGACGACCCCCTACATGGCAATAATTTGTGATTTCTGTCTGCCAATATTGAACTCTTTAGTTGTGTCTATCCTATAAGTTATTGATCATAGGCAATAAGATACCACTTCCCCTCTAGTACCTCTGCAATTATTTCCCTGGAGCAGGAGTCCCTAAGAGTGCTGAATTTCCTCATGAAGCCAATGTTGTTGTTTTAGCTTATAGATGGCTGTGACAAGCTTTGTGATCATCTTCAGGCATTCATTTACATGAAGAGCATATGTTGCAACCAAAAATTTACAAATGAAAATTTAAACTCCCCAGAAGTCCCGCAGTAGCCCACCAGTGAACCCCCTGATGTATCATAGGCCAGGTTGTAGCTGAAGTTATCCTGTTCCTGCCTGGCTCCAGTGGCCCTCAGACCCAAGTAAACACACAGAAACTTATATTATTGACAAACTGTATGGCCTAATGGCTCAGGCTTCTTGCTAGCTATTCTTCTATCTTAAATTAACCCATTTCTATTAATCTATAAGTTGCCATGTGGCTCGTGGATTACCTGTATCTTTACATGTTGCTTCTCATCACGGCGGCTGGCAGCCTCTCCCTCCCTCAGCCTTCCACTCCCCAGCATTTTCCTCTTTCTTTGTTCTGCCTATCCTATACTTCCTGCCTGGCTACTGGCCAATCAGCATCTTATTTATCAATCAATCAATCAATCAATCAATCAATCAATCAATCAATCAATCAGAGCAACACATTCACAGCATAGAGAACATCCCACTGTTCCATTTTTGTGTTGTTATGGATTTTCTGTTTCCTTTCTTTTTTAGTCTGTACTTTTTTCACTGCACATTCAAGGAAGCTGGGCAGCCTTGCTTAGCTGCTGCTCTGTTCTCGGTGTCTGCCATAGTGCCTAGAACACAGCATGTACTCTCCAGGCTTTGCAGAATGCACGAGGGAGCTGAAGGCTCTTTCTGTGCTCTCTTGCCTCTCCAACAAGCTCTGCTCATTCCTTGTTGTATCTGGCTTGTGGTGTTATAAGGACAAAATGATGGTTTTCCACATTTTTCCTATTAAACAAGAAAATGGCAAGGGAAGGTCTCTAAATGCCCACTACCATGGGAGAAGACTTGAAGCCAGAGCATGAAGTTCATGAGCACACACATTTCATCTATAAACAGCACAAGTCCTGCCTGGAGCTGGATATCCATGGGGACTGGTAAGCCTAAAATATATAGCCTGGAGACTTAGGGAAGAGTTGATGTTCCAGCCCATGTGCCAATTCCTCCTACTTAGGCAAGGTTTGCCCATGATGTAGCACCCACTCATACTTTGGAAGATAATCTGCTATATTCATAGTTCATCTCTTTGAGCATTAGTCTCATCTAAAACCTACACAGAAACACCTAGATTAATATTTGGAAAAATATTGGAAAAACTAGCCCAGAAAAACTAACAAAATTAACTATCACAGTATCCAATGGTGTGGGATTCAAAGTCATAGATGTTCCCAGTTTTTGTGGGTGCTCTTATCCTTCCTACCTTGAATGTCTCCACAGTTATCGGCACTGACCCCCGAGTCGTACAGATGATCTCACTTTTAGCCGGGACAGTTTTTAAAATTGAGTGAAGATTCTGGTGAACCTCACCCAGGCTTGTGCTCAGCAACCCAGTAGATAGTCATGGATAATCCTTTTTGGCTTCAGAATTCTTACTAGGAACATAGAATCCTTTTTTTTTTTTTTTTGGTTTTTCGAGACAGGGTTTCTCTGTGTAGCTTTGCGCCTTTCCTGGAGCTCACTTGGTAGCCCAGGCTGGCCTCGAACTCACAGAGATCCGCCTGCCTCTGCCTCCCGAGTGCTGGGATTAAAGGTGTGCGCCACCACCGCCCGGCTGAACATAAAATCCTTATCAGCAACTTTCAGCAGTTCTTAAGTTACCTTCCTCCTTCTTCAGCAGGAGCACAACACTAACTGTCTAGAATAAGTTTATTATTAGCAGGTAGGTCCACACTACTCTGTATTAAGCATTGGGATCTTTTCTGAGGGCCATCTGAAATAAGTTATGACAGTAACAAGGATACAATCCTTGGTCCATTTGTATTTAAGGAAATGAATGTCCCCCAAATGATGAGGATTTTCCTAGTGTTCCTTGGCCTACATATCCACAGCAGCAAAATTCATACCCAAAGCTTAGCTGTGGATGACACCTGCTGTTCTGTCAGCTCAGGAGTTTGTGGGTCAGAAATTCAGTTAGTCTCTGTGCCACAACTACTGAATTCTAGCTAAGTTGGTTCAGATGACTAGAGGTTGCCGAGATCAGTTGTTTAGTAGCTTGGTGCTGGCTATCTTTTGGATCCCTTGCATGTTTTTCAAGTCATGTTTACTAGGATGGGATTTCCAAGTTCATTTTCTGCACCTGCCCTTGGTTGGACCTGCCCTCCTCCTTTCTATCACTTGGGCTTCCTGACAGTATGGAAGTCCAGGGTAATTGGACTTCATCATGGAGCTGGCCTCCCCCAGGTTAGAGACTGCAAAAAATTGACAAGACTTCTTATGACTTGTCTTTCCAAATCGCCGTGTCTGTCATGATCTATTGGTCAAGCAAATCATTTAAACCGGCTTACATTTAAAAGAAGAGAATGGATTCCATTTCTATAAAAGAGCAATAGCAAAAACTTTCAGCCATCTGTAATATGTAAGAGTCAAGACTGAGACATAGAGTTCAGACTTTTCCTTGCCTCCAAAAGCCTTGCCTTTTCTCTCTGTTTCTTGGTGTCTGCCAGCACCTGTATGCAGTGGCCACAGTGTTCATCATTATGAGCAGGACCCTGGGTCACAATGTAAATAGATAGCTAGCTGCAAGAGGGCCATGGCTTGACAATCTGTGACATGTCCGGGCGGAACAATGAGAAGGGCCAGCACCAATATCCTTCTTGGAGGGGAGGTGGAGGGACATCAATGCCATTCTTCACCCTGTGGGTAGGCTAGGGCTGGAGAGAAGAACAGTATTTCAGCAATGAAGGGGAAATGCCAATGACCAGTGCTAATGAGGGACAGGAACAGGAGAGGGAGGGAGTTCATTGCCAGAGAGTGGAGGAATAAGGCGAATGGGGAAGAAGTGGGGAGACCCAGCCTTCCACTGTATCCACCTCCCAGAAGGAATGAAGCCAACCTACTGTCCTCCAAACACAGGAAGCAAGAACTTCATTCGCTGGAGTCTTTCTTTGCCAATCAGCCTAGCAGAAGTCAGTGAAGTCTCGGGAGAATTGAGCAAGTCTACAGCAAGGATCGTATAGGAAGAGTCAACTTGGCAACACCGCCCTTTCTCTCTCTGGGAACCGCATTGTGGCTGTGAGGAGAATGGAAACCAAATTTGTGTTAATCTGTCTCAAAATCCTCCTCCTCCTCTACTCCTTTATCTTTTGGATCACCGGGGTGATCTTGTTGGTTATTGGAGTCTGGGGAAAGCTTACCCTGGGCATCTACTTATCTCTTATTGCCAGGAACTCCATAGATGTTCCCACACTGCTCATCGGAACTGGCACCCTGATTGTTAGTTTTGGTCTCTTTGGATGCTTTGCTACTTACCGAGGTGTCCTGTGGATGCTGAAGCTCTACTCTCTGCTTCTGTCGCTGGTGTTCCTGGCTGAGCTTGCTGCTAGCATTTCAGCACCGCTATTTCACCGAGAGATCAAGGACAGCTTCTTGAAGGTTTACACCAATGCCGTGCAGAATTATAGTGGCAATGATGAGAAGAGCCAGGCGGTGGACCAGGTGCAGTATAGTCTGATCTGCTGTGGGGTGAAGAACTACACCGACTGGAAAACAAGCCCTTACTTCCTGGACCATGGCATCCCCCGCAGTTGCTGTAAGGATCAAAGTGATTGTAACCCTCCGGATCTACACAACCTGACCATAGCTGCGACCAAAGTTAATCAGAGGGGCTGCTATAATCTGATAATGAATTTCTTAGAGAGAAACATGGGGGTTGTCATTGGAGTGCTCTTTGCAGCCACATTCTACCAGTTGATTGGCATAAGGCTGTCCTGTTGTCTGTCCCGGTACATCATAGCCCATCAGTATGAGATGATGTGAAAAGTTTTCCAACAGCGATAGAGTAAGAAGCCTGTTTCAGAGAAGAACTACTCCATCCTCTGAAAGACTTGCAAAGAACATGAGCACACAGAGCTATCTGCCCTGCTCTTGCTGCCCTCTTTCTCAGGTCCCACACCATACAAGTTGCTGACTCTCCTACCTGATCTCTGCTCCAAATTTGAGCTCACATGAAGTGGACTGTTCATCTCGTGAAGCCCTGTTGTGTTATACAGTGTACGCACTGGCAGCTAGTCATGGTGAACCCCACCCAATGGCCCTGTGCATGCAAGCTCCTCCTCATGTGTTGGGTCCAAATGCAACTTATTTTGGGAGACTGGTTATCACATCGTCACTGGCCTCCTGTGGTCCTGCATGCAGTATGGGTGGCTGTCAGCCTTTCATCATGATCCATAAATGCCATGCACCTTTATAGAGATAACCAGATTGTCATTATCAGCTCTTTGGGGTTAATCTTGTTTGCTTTGGTTTTCATTTTTCTGGGGTTTTCCCTACTTTCTTTAGGCTGCCTAGGAGAGCTGAAGAAACACATTAGTAGGTATTCATGAGGAGAAGATAGCATGTGTTATGGTGGAAACTGTTGAGTGTACAAGTTGATAGGTATAGGATATTAAGGTAGATTATTGTATATACTAGTAAACTAATCTAGTAAAATATCACCCTTAGATAAATTGCATTGTTATGGATTCTTGTATATTGATGCAAATGTAAACTATTTTTATAATCTTATTCCAGATAATTTGTATATTGATACAAATATAGAACCATATTTGTTGTAATGTACATATATTTCTACTCTTATTTGAAATGTTTGTATATTGATACAAATGTAAAATTATATTTGTCATATTGTATGCATGTTCTGCCTCTGTTTAGGATATTTGGTATATTGATACATATTTATGATTATTGTCATATTGCATATTATACTATACATTCCTACCTCTGCTTTAGCTTTATTGTGTATTGTCACAATTTTGAAGCCATTGTCCTTTTACTGTACATTTGCTTACAGACTATTTACCCTGTTTATGTGAAGTCTTAGTCCTTAGGTTACATGGGTAGATAAGACTTACAGATTTATAGTCACCTATGCTTGTCATCTCTATAGTTATGTTAGTTAGGTTGTCCAGACTTACAGAAACATATGTCAGATGGATAGGTAATCTTCAAACACTTCATAGACCTGGAGAATATGGCATTGAAATGTTTTGATAACTTGGAATTCTGTTGACATGAGGAGACACGATTGCTCCTGGCAGCACCGATCTGATCCCGAGAGAACATTGGCTTCTGAGATATTTCCATTTGGAAGTTTGTCTTCACCTTGGCACAAAATGGCCTACTGGGCAAAGAACTACCCTTCCCTTGACTGCTGACAGTAAAATGGTCTGACAGATACTCTAGGCCTGTAGCCAATTTGAATGTACCAAAGATGCTGAGAAACTTTAGGTGACTGTCCAGGCTGCCAGCTGTCTCTATCTACTCTAGCAAGACTCCCGAAAGTTGCTTGCATCCTTCTCCCATTTCTCAGGTATTATTATATTCCTTCTCAGCTCTTTGATGGGACTGAAGACTAATGGTTATAGTTACAATCTTCTTGTATCTTAGCTAGAACATATTACACATTAGATTTAGGTTCTTTAGGATAGGACACCTTTTGGAATTATCTTTGTAACATGTCATTTACCTATGCTCCAGACTTCTCTGGATTTTAGTATTTCAGCATGTGTCTCTTGTTTGATATTGTTCATGTTGGTTGTAGTTCCATCTTATCTAGGTCATTATCCCTTATTCCTTCTGGACAATATTTGATAATCATTCCTATTGTATATAGTTTTGTATTAGGTTAGAACTTTCTTATTTAGACAAAACGGGGAGATGTAGTGGGTAGCTGTTCCAGCTTTGACCTGGAAGTAGTACTCTTAGTGAGGCTTCTGTTTACTGCCATGCCTACCTATGACCTGCCCCTGGGGTGGGGCCAAGACAGGAGCCCTTAAGACCTGAGATCCAGATATGCTGGCTCTCTTGGTTCCTGGTGATCCTGGATGCTGGATGGTAGACCAAGTGGAGTTCTCCAGAGAACCCAGATGGACTGCACCTCACCTCTCCCTAATTCTGTAACCAACTCCTTTACTGGCTGTAAGTTACCCCAAAATAGACCTCCTTTTAAACTACGTGGAGCTGCCTTAATAATTCCCCCAATATGAAAGTTCTAGCTACCTAGTTCCACACCTGGGTATGTAGAGACAGCTTTAGTGGACATTGGCCATTCAGTAGAAGCCTGCACAACCTCATTCCAAGGCTGTGTTGTTTCTTCCCTTGAAGGTAATGATGCCAACTCTGGTGTTTTATCCACCAACTAATTGCTGTTGTTACTTTATTTTTCATTCCCTGTATTTTTTTATTGATATTATAGACTTTGAGGGCCTCAGATCAACTTAAAAATGGGTGTGAAAGGGAAACAAAAGTCAGTGTTTTGAAAAGATCTTTAAAAACAATGCTTCTGGGGCTTCAGGGTTGACTCAGTTGGTAGTGTTAGCTGTGCCAACATAAGGATCTGAATTGTAGCCTCAGAACCTGGGTGAAAGCTGGATGCAATGGCTTTCCCTTACTATTCCAGTGCTGAGGAGGTAGACATAGGTGGATCTCTCACACTTACTAGTTGGCCCACACAGCCTAGTTTGCAAGCCACAGGCCAGGACACAGGTCGATCTCTCACACTTACTAGCTGGCCCACACAGCCTACTTTTCTAGTTACAGGCCAGTGAGAAACCCAGCCTCAACAAACAAGATGGATAGTGCGAGGAATAACAGCATAGCTTGACTTCTGGCCTCCGCACCTCCATACATGTACACCCCCATATACATGTATACTCACCTCAAAACAACCTCCTCTGTCTAGCATGTCAACACAATGCATTGATATTATAAGCATTTGTGATGTATGCATTAATAAATAGAGCAATTATGAGTAGTCAAAACACCAGAGGTGCCTCAGGAGCTCCTGTGTAGACTGTTGTGTTCCACTTCTCTGTCTCACTGGCAATCACTGGAAGTTACTAGAGATTTGAGAATGATTTTTTAGGATATTGATAAAGGCTCTCAGGGAATAACCCTTCTTTGGGCTGCTCTTTGTGACCTGTTAGGTCATCCAATGAGGCACTTAAAGGAATGCTTCTTTTCCAACACCAGTTTTTCATGCAGTTAGTTGCTTTGCATTTGGAATGTGACCTTTGCTTCCCATATCGAATTTTCTCCTAACACAATGATAGCCTAGAGACAGGAGAATGAAGTTTGCTGAGTATTGCACTCTGTTTACTGCCTCTTATCAGCCAATCATTCTTACCAATTGACACACATGAGTCATTGTGCCAAAGTCCGGGCATGAGTCACGGTCACTCCAGTAGTGACAATGGTGCCACATTCTTGTCCAGAGATAGGGCTGGAGGTGAACATGATCATTCCCAGCAATAGCTGATGTCATGAAAACTCAGATTCTGGGAAGAGATCTTATTCTAAACAAATGATAAGAAAGGTTTTATTTTCCTGTCTTTTTTGAGCAACGTGTACTCCAGTACACGAGTCTCTTGTAGCCATCTTGTAACCATGAGGAGAAAGGAAAAAACAAAAACAAAACCCCTAAACTTTACTAAACCTAACCAAATACCCCAGGTACTTGGATTTGCAAATCAGAACCACCACAGCTTGTCCTCTGTGTTTTATGTCATTCTCCAGTTTTATGTTTGTTTGGGCTCCATCTTGAAGCCTGATCTACATTTCAAATAAAGACGTGGCTCGGGAGTCTCTTGAATATGTCCTAGAGAAATCAGATACCCAAACTCCCAGCTCAGAATTCCATTCCTGGTTTATTTGAAACATGGAGGAGGTGGTGCAGAAAGAGACAGAGAGACATATAGGAACTGGAATAGAGAGGTGATGTTAGAGAAAACACAGATTTTTTCTCTTCAACTCCATGCACAGAACACAGACTTCTACATCTGGTAGAGCCATTGAAGAACTTGTGTTAAGTCAAACCCTCCTTGAAGAGACATGGACTATGATATCACATCCCCCCCACCATAGACTGACTATATTTGGACTGTGGGGCTCTATGGCTTTAGCAGGGGGCAGAAGGGACAGATGGTGGTAATTTCATATCCTATATTATAATGACACTCTTGTACTCTGTGTTGGAAAAGGAATCTGCACGTGCCTCTTATTGCCAGGTTAGCATGGACACAGGATTATTGATCTGTTTGTTCTGAGTGGATTTGCCTTTACAGCCCGGATACCCCTGGAATGATATCAACAAGGGTGACGTCAGCAGAAATAAACTTGAATTTGAATTTCAGGGACTACCCAAAGCCAGACAGCCACAGAACGAGAAAAGGAGGAGGAGGGTGACAACAAGGGACTCACAGATGTCACATGTCTTAAAAGCATGGCTGACCACTTGACCAGAGGGGGCAAGACTGAGCTTTGAACTGATTGATTCTTTTCCCTACCCCCTTCTCCTCAGACAATCTACAGCCTGGGAAGAGTTGGAAGAGAGTTTCAGGGTGTTAATACACTGCCCCAGAAATTTGAAAGATCTGATTTGTGTCTCTGCTCATGGAAGTTTCTAAGTGACAGGCAGCAATTAAATTCCAGTATTCGCTTATAGTTTCATGATGGAAAACCTGGCATTTTAGACTGGTCGGCTTTAAAAGTACTGTTATACGAATCCTCTCAGTTTCCTGACTATGGTGTTCTTAGACTTATATTACCTAAACTGTGGATGTGGATGACCATCTTTTATAGTGAGCTCCATGTTCATTAGAGAGCCCTGGAAGTTCTTGAAACTGCTGGGTCATCTCTTTCTGGCTGTATCACCACATTTATACTATCCCCCCCTCCTGCATTATCAGTCAGAATGTGAGTGTGTGTGTGTGTGTGTGTGTGTGTGTGTGTGTGTGTGTGTTTTGGGTATTTGGTGATTGGTGGCCTAGCCCTGTGTCCAGAGGTCCAGATACTATTGCAACTTCCCAGCCTAGGCAGGCCCACTGACCTGGATGAGACATACCCATTTCCTAGCAGGCTTTGCATAACCTCCCTGTGAGGGTCCCAGACACTCTCGGCTCTTGTGTGCTCACCGGTCAGCCTTTCTGCATCCTAGAGTGATGCTTGTGCTCACCCAGTTTTTGTAGCTCGGCTCCAGCTTGGGCACCCAGATGAATTTCTCCATCATCCAGTCAGTTTCCACAGCATTCTGAATTTGGACTTTAGCCCTTCCTTGGTTCCCTGTTACACATTTACAGTTGCTCATATGTCACTGCCTCACAGTTCTTTTTAAAATGGTTTCCTCCTGTGCTGAAGCTATCCACCCTCTCACCATCTTCTGATCTCTCCTGAAATCCCTGTCTCCTGACTGGAGTGATAGGTGGAGTTTCAGGGCTAAGTATAATAATGATTTTGGTAATTGTGTTAGTTATTTTTCTCATTTCTGTTATCAAATGCCAGACCAAAAGCAACTTAACAGAGGAAAGCTTTGTTTTGGCTTACAGTTTGATGGGTTATAAGTCTGCCCATCATGGTGGAGAAGCCATGGCAGCAGGAACAGGGGACTACATTGCATCCACAGTCAAGTCGCAGAGGGTGATGAATGCTTATGCTCAGCTCACTTCCTGCTTTTTATTAGTCTTCAACCCCAGATCATGGGGTTATGATGGATTTCCCACCTCAGTTAATCCACTTAAGAAATCCCCTTATAGATATGCCAGAAATTTGTCCCTGGGTAATTCTAGATCCGGTTATGTTGACAATATTAATCATCATAGGTGATGAAACTGCCAGTGTGGTCGGTCACGTGATGGGGAAGTGAAGTCCCTCTAGGGTAGGCAGAGGACGTCCATGAGCATGTTGACTGAGATGGAGGAAGGGGCAAGAAGAACAGCTGAAGGCGTTAGGAGGATGGTTGCTGCCTTGTCCAAGAGCCAATAAAGGGACTTCCCAGGGTGACCCACATGGAGATCCCCATAATTCTCCTTGTCTCTTTATCCTGCCTCAAAACACAAATCTAAGGAGAACTGATGGAGAAAATGTGCCAGCAACACCTGGCCCTTCAGGAGCACTGTCTAGTGCTGTCCTGATGCCCCAGGCCAGGCACTGTCTAAGGCACCTGTGATTAGTGCTGATAGTGACCTGCCATTCCCCACAAAGAGCCACCAAGTCTCCAGGTTCCTCCCTGTGAATGTCCTGTTGGTCACTTTTATGGCCAGTGATCTACAAGCCTGGGTAAAAGGCAAGGGAAGACACCAGCCATGCTGATGCCTCAGATACCTTAGACATGTGCACCCTCGGAACTGTGAGACAGTAAAGTTTGGGAATAAACCATATAGTCTGTGGTGCTTCATTTTGGAAACCATAGCCAATGAGTACTGATTCCTCTCCAAATAAAATACCTGTGCTTGTATTGTTGTCTGCTGGCCTGCTAAAATGGGAACCAAACCAAGAAGACGGCGTTTTATTTGTCCTCTCAACTTCTTGGAAGGGAAGGCATTGTTGTCTGTTTCAACAGCCTAGAAAGATGAATTCCATGAAGACAACTTGGATTTGACTTTGTGACAATACCCTCATTCCTTCCGGCCTCCCCACTTCCTCCCCCTAGAAAGCTTGCTGGTGACCCTTGAACTGTCTCATTTAACACCGCTTTCTGCCTCATCTGGCTCTAGAAGACCGTCGGCTGGAGGGTGACACTTTGGCTGACTTAAGAAGCAAGAGGGCCTTGGTGCTGCCTCTCAGAGAGTGCATACTGACCACAGCAGTGTCTCAGCTGGTCCCCAGGGATGTTCACGTAATGCCACATTAGGGAAGGCAGATGAGCAGAACGCATTTTAAATCCCACCATTTATGCTTGCACTCCTGAGGGAGGCCAGAGTCCTTCAAAAGGGGACGGAGTATGTGAACTTGAAGATCTGAAAAAGTGGGGGAGGATAATGCTGGAGGAGATCTGCAAACGGTGGGGGAGAATAATGCCGGAGGTGAAGGAACTTGACC
Organism: Peromyscus nudipes; assembly: GCA_902168325.1. Lineage (NCBI taxonomy): Eukaryota > Metazoa > Chordata > Mammalia > Rodentia > Cricetidae > Peromyscus > Peromyscus nudipes. The sequence goes on from CABHPH010137032.1 coordinate 17,903, forward strand.
TCCCCACTTTGAAGGGATTCTGGGTATGTTGACATCCTGAGGAAAGAACTACAGTAAGCAGGTGAGGCCAAGAGGAACCGAAGCAGAACACAGGGTTTGTGGGATGCTGGGGGCCTGCTGAGTGCCCACGGCGAGTAATGGGAAGGAGCTCTTTGGGGAGCAGGCTCAGAATCCTGGCATGCTAATGTCTCTGGGCTGGGAAGATTTATTGTGGCTAAGTGGCTTGCGGTGCTTGGAGACAGATGCAGCCCTCCTTCAGCAATGCGGCCAGATCATCTGTTTTGCTTTCTTCATAAATATGTCTCCCTGAATGTCAAGAGGGAGAGATTTGGAAATAAAACAAAAAGGCATTTTCTATGGGGCACGAGAAACCTCAATTTATCACCAGCTTTTTCACCAAAGGAAAACGATTTGCTTTTTGTCTTCAAAGACTGTTGAACAAATGTTTCAAAACTGCAGTAGGTTATTGCAATTAGTTTGCCCACTTTTTAAAACCTTCCCCACAGATAGACAGGTGCTCTGAAAAGGTTTTTATACATTTGTCTCCGTGAGGTGGAAGGAAGAAGATGAGGTTGCCTGGGAAGTGTTTGTAGGCAGTTGGTCTTTTGTGTTTCCTATGCAGTTGGTCTTTTGTACATCAAGGTGTGGACTGTTCTTCAGCCCATTTAGTTGCCACTCTTGGGAGCTGGGCCTGGGGCAAGCTTCAAGGTGAGCTCTGAGAGGCTGCTGAGAAGTGCACACATTCACAGTGACGGTGTGTGATGGTGATGCCGTTGTCTACCTCATGAAGCAAAGCCCACACATTCTGTCAGGCTGCAGTGGGGAAGACACTTGACTTGGTACTGGGTATGGGGCACAGAGGGAGGGGTGACAGATGGCAGAGAGGAGTGGGGGAGAAGGAGAGAAAGAGTGAGAGACAGACGCAGAAACACAGAAAAAGAGACAGAGAGACAAAGAGGAGACATGAATTCCATAACTCTTGCTAAACATTACGTTTCCCTTCTTTCTCTAAAAGCCTGAGTCAAGTTTGTGGCTTATAATTAATGAATGTCTAACAGTGTGGGGCAAATTTTGGGTGCTAAATGTGGTTTGGGTTATTTCCTCATCTCTCTGACTTCGATTTCAAGTGAAATTTTGTCTTATGATGTGTAATTGTGTACAAATTCTTTGCCTAACATGCTGGAGCAGATGCTGTGATCTGTTACCTGAATGTCTCCTCAAGATCAAGGTGCTCATGGCCCAGGGTCCAGAGATGCTGCCCACTGACCATTCCAGAATGTGACTCTCCAAGAATTATCCTGTCCTTGGGTCTTAAGGGAGTATCTCATCCACTCCAGGTCTTAGGTTCTCCCCAGTGGCAGTCTGCACCTAGAGAATGTTGGATAGAGAGGTGCAAGGGTCTGGCAACCATGTCTCTAGGATAGTGGTTCTCAGCTTCCTAAGACTGTGGCCCTTTAACACAGTTCCTCATGTTGTGGTGACCTCCACCATACAATTATTTGGTTGCTACTTTGTAACTGTGATTTTGCTGTTATGAATCGTGATGTAAATAGCTGGTATGTAGGATATCTGATATATGACCCCTGTGAAAAGGTCATTTGATCCCCAAAGGGGTGGTGACCTAAAGGCTGAGAACCACTGCTCTAGGACATGTCTTTCAGGACAGCTCAGCCTCTGAGCTCCCTGTGAGGCATCCTGGGAACTCTCACAACTCTCCCGTGACCTCTCAAAGCCTCTTCACTCTCTATCTCCAAGTCTTTCTCTTGTCAAACTTGACCAGTAGCCGTTGGTGCCAGCAGTGGGATGCCAAAGCAGATTCTGAAACAGGAATTAAAAGGGGAGGCCCACCAGTCAGCTGGTGGTCAAGCTCCCATCTCATGGCAGATGGAGCCCTGATTGCCCCAGGCATGGACAAAATGTCACAGATGGAAACTAGGCTAGCATTTCAGAGGAAGAGAATGCTTGAAAAGAAGAGAATAAAAGGTTGCTGGTTAGTAAACTCCAACTTAAAGCTAAGAGTAGAAACGACAGGGTTTCCCTGGCAATTTTGAAGGGGAATTATCTGCTGCAGCCCAAAGGCAGAAAAACCTCAGGATTGCATCAGGGCCTTCATTGTGAGAGCACAGGCTGCCCTGAACAGTTTTCAGGCTTGGGCCAGCTATTTGACCAGAACCCAAGAGATTCCTGGAGGAGCTGGGTTTCCAGGAAGAAAGCCATTGTACTTGGTGATGAGTATTTCCGGTGTTACACAAAAGGGCCTATGACTGTGTGCTCAAGAATGAAGCACTTAGGGGAGGGAAATACCTTTCTCTTTACCTAAGCACCGAGGTTCTGTGTTGCAGTCTGAAACACCTGAGACTGGGTAATGTCGATTTTAAAAAGCTTACGTAGTTTTTAGTTTTGGAGGCTGAATGTCCAAGATGGGGTAGCCTTGCCTGTTCTGTCGCTGATGAGGGTTCTCCAGCTGTGTCACACAGAGCTGTGAACATCGTCATGGTAAGCGTGCATGTGGGAGGGAGAGAGAATCGCATGGTGAGAGAAAGTTAGAGACTCCGGGGAAAGGGACTACTCTTTTTATAACATGTTACCCGCTGGGGAACTAATTTCTGTGGGAACTCTGGAGATGGTACAGTGTTCCTAAAATGAGCAGTGTTCCTAAATCAACTTCCAAATGGCAGGATTTCTTTCTGGATAAAAGTAGATCACATGTAACACCTAAGAACAGAAAGGTTGCGGCTTGATCATCTGCAAAAGGGCAGTGGTGTTGCATTCCTGACTTGTACCTTGAGTAGCAGGCATGATGTCTGTACAAAGCAAGAACTCATGTGGGAGGGAGATGACAGCTAGGCGGGCACCATGAGCTGCTCTATGGGAGAGAAGTGACAGGGAGGAGGGACCATGAGCCGCTCTAGGAACAGACCAGAACTGTTTTGCAGGAAAGGCTTTCTCTCCTTATCTGTTGTCTCCAAACTTGTTGACTCCATTTCCAAAGTCAACGCTGCATTTCCCCCGTGTCTCATTAGTGTGATGGTAACATGCCTTAATAGCCACGATTGCATTGCTGGATTCTTATATCTTAAGCAGTCACAGTAAGTCATGTGCATGGAGGTCAGGGCCTTATCAGTTCCATACCTGTTTCCATCATAGCTGTGGTGGCTATTCTTGGTTGTGAGCTTGACTACATCCGAGTTATCTAGAACCCAAGCAATGTGGAAGAAGGAAGCTTTTCCTTTTTTTTTTTTTTTTTAAAAACTCTTGCCTCTTGCTCTCACTGGCCCTTCCTTCAGTGGGATTAGAGACTACTTATTTGGGATTCAGGCATATCCTGAAAAACAGCTGAGACATGCAGTCTCATGGATTGAACAACTCCTGGATTCTTGGACTTCCCATTGATAGACAGACATTGTTGCATGAGCTGAACTAAAGCTTATAACCCACTCTAATAGATTTCCATATATATATATGGGGAAAATATGTATAAAATATATATGAAATCTACATATATAGATATACAATATGCATGTATGTGCATACACTTATATTGTATATATATACATTATATATAATATAGATGTATATTCACACATTTTTACACACACACACACACACACACACACACACACACACATTTTATTCCTTTAGAGAACCCTGACTAATATAATAGCTATCACTCAAAAGGCACATGTTGATGCTCTTATTGACCCTCATGTATTTGGTATATGGGGAAAGATGGTCACAAGTGAGCCTACCCTGCCTCTTTCTTGCTTATAGTCTTACCATCTCACTGTAATACTTTCTCTTCTCACTCCGTGTTTCTACTTTCTCCAGAGCTCCTTGCTTTTCATTTAGAAGCCTTCCTCCCTTAGCTCATGTCTGGCTCCCTGACTGGGTTCCCGCCATCTGGTGCATTATATGCTGTATGTATGTACGCTGGCTAATGCAGCAGTCTCTAGACTTGGAATCATAGGAACACTATTCGAACCTACGGTTGCTCTGCTGTGACCAAGCCATTTGGCCTCTCTGGGCCACAGGTGGAAATCAGAATGGAAGAGAAGATGTGGACTCTCTGAGATACCTCAGAACGAGTGTACATAACTATCCACATCTGTTTCTTCTTGGGGGAGTCTCTGTTGCCTGCAGTCATATGACTTGGTTTCCCAGAAGCATTAACAGTCTCCATGAAGCTGGCCACGTGGAAGTGCTCACTGAGTGATTACCATGACTTCAGTCCCCTCTTGTGCAGCTAAGAGTGAGTGGTACTTTAAATGGACAACATCTGGGGTTTTAAGGATGACTTTCTCTCCTAGTTATGTTGCCATGGCATACTGTCCTAGGGTTAGCATTTCAGTTCCAATGCTGACTATGCAACTCAGGGCATGGAACTCCACTGCAGATCACTTGGGTTGAGAGGCAAATATCTGACTGTACTGAACAAGAGACTCCTTGCCCTTATAACTCATGATCCTTATGCTTATGTCCTTGGTACCATGCCTGACTGCAACCTGACAATTCTACACTGTTCAGCTCACCTGTGATGCACTGGATGGGCCACGTGCCACTCATCTTACCAAACAAATTCTTTGAGATAATTAACTTGTAAATCAAAGCAGCTTATCTGGGCTCATGGTTTCAGAGGTTCCCTCCTCTGGTTAGTTGTTCCTGTTGCTTTAGACCTGTCTGGAAGCAGCACACCACAGCAGGCACAGATAGTGAGATAACATGGTTTGCCTTGTGGCCAGAAAGCAAAGGGAAAATGAGGAAGCCAGGATAGTACAAACCCTCAAGGGTGTATCAATGACCTAAAGACCCGCTAAGTGCCCTACTTGTCAAAAATACTGCCACCTCCCACTAATACCACTCTGGGGGACATTCTAGATCAAGCTAATAGCAAGAACCATGCCTCCTTTCCCACTGTGGTCCTGCACGAATGCTTGGGTTAGAAGCTAATCACTATAAAACACCCAGTGTCTAATTTTGGCCCCTTCTTTCCCCTGTGTACCCCTCTGAGCCTATTCTCTAACCATTTTGGGATTCAGGTGTCCCTTTCAACTCCCTTTATCCAAAATTTTAGACTCTGTGAATCTCAGTGTTAGTCCCAGTGAAATCTAAAACCGCAGTAAGACTGCTATTTCCAGAGGCAAATGTCTGCTTGATTTAAACTCTGGCTGGGTTAACACACCACCAGCTGGATGGAAATGAAAAAATAAGCTCCAAGAGGCACTGTTTCAAAATACCTACCCTTTAGATTCACTGGGTGCAGCCAGCATGTGGAGTGAGTCTTCCAGATTCTGGACGCTTCTGACCTTTCGTTCAGGCAAAAGTCATGGGTAGGTCCCTTGTGACCCTGTCTTCTCCCGTCTCTAATTCTCTACTCACATTTTCTCAGCCCCCCATTCTCTGCCCTTTTATCATTTTTATTGCTTTTCTCTGGACCATCTCCAGGTCTTGACATCTTTCTTAGAACATAGAAGCCATAGACTGGTAAAGAATGCTAACAAGGAAAGAAACAATGTGGAGCCCATTAGGAAGATTGATTTCTAGCCCTTGCATGTGCTGCTAATTCATCCCAGCTTTTAAAGGCACAGCCAGGGGGCTCCCTAGCACTGAGAGCATGGTCTCTGGTGACCCAGGGTGACTTCACCACTGTGTTGCTCATGGGCCCATCATTCCTCAGCTTAGACCTCCTTGGTTTGGTTTTGCTTCTGGTCAGGCTGTCTTGTATTCATCTTGTTTGAGGAAGGCTCTTCTATTAACAAAGATGCTCCCAGAATTTACTCTCTCTTAATCTGCAAATTCCCCATTTTTTTTTTAAATCAGGTTTGGCCATGGTGATGCTGTAGAGAGCTGTGTCTGGTGTAGCAGTCTGAGAGGCACTTTGTGTGTGTGTGTGTGTGTGTGTGTGTGTGTGTGTGTGTGTGTGTGT
>CABHPH010137032.1:23835-41604 GCA_902168325.1 Peromyscus nudipes
TGTGTGTGTGTGTGTGTGTGTGTGTGTGTGTGTGTGTGTGTGTGTGTAGGGGGAGGACCAGGACCAGCCTCCTCTGTGTACTGTGTGGGTTGTGCTCCTATGTGGATGACCTGGTGTTGCTCCAGCAAACAGCTTCAATGGAAACATTGCTGGGGGCCTAATGTTCAATCCTGGCACCAGACCCCAGGGAGCAGCAGGTCCCAGTGGTCTCCATGACCCAGTAGGGAAGTTGCTACTGAAAGGTTGCAAGGATCACAGTTGGCAATTTCACATCCTAACAGTCAGCAAAAGCAGAAGGTGTGCCTCTAAACTATGATTTAGGGAGGATGAGGCAGAGGGGAGAGAGAGATTGCTTTATCCAATGTGGTAAAGAGCTCTCAGCTAAGTAAACCTAAAGATACAGCCAGAGAACCCAGACAATGCTTGAGGTGAAGGATGGACTGAGTGGTTGTCTAGGGGTTGAAGAAACACTGGATGAAAGGCCAGTGTTACTCACTTAAGACTTTGAAATGGAAACACGGAGCACATAGTGTTGGAAGAAATTCTGGTCTGCACAAATCTCCCTGTTCTTATGCCAGCTTTGGGTCTTATAGCTTTTGTGTGAGCCAGCACAGGATTCTGTATGTGAATTTCTCAAAGATGTTGTGAGACTCAATCATGATAGTCGATATTGTGCGGCTTTGTAACTAATAAAGAGTCAGCTGGAGGCAAAGCCCAGATACTGTTGCAAATGGGGTTTGGTAGCATGTAGGAGAACCAGACTCGAAACCAACCGAGCTTAAACACAATGTAGACATTGCTCCCATATACAAAAGGGCTCTGAGGCAGAAGCAGCATGTCTGTGAAGTCATCAGCTTCTCAAGTTCCTTCCAGCGCTGGTGCAAGTACCTTCATTTTCCTGGCCCAAGATGGCTCCCAGGGCTCCCACCATCATATCTGCATGTCTACTGGCAGCAGGATGAAAGAGGAGTCCAGGGCAGAGGGGCCTGTATGCCTTGCTGGTGAGGTAACTTCCTAGAATTTGTATAAATCGCTGTTTTCAATTTGCTAACTAGGACTTAGTCACGCCGGTCCAGGGTGCCTGGAGCATAATGTGTTTTCTTTCCCACAGCATTGTATCCAGCCAGTCATCCGTGGCTAGTAGCTGCACAGAAAGAGGGGAGGGGGATGGACATTGTGAGGAAATATGGTAGTGTCGCCTCACATCATAGCCTGCCAACAAAAGTAAAAACCTAATTCGTGCCAGGTCTAGATCTTATAGGGTGGTCTCTGCTCCATGGATCAATAGACAGGACCCACGCTCACCGCGTTTTCTTATCTCTAAGGCAACAGTGTGCTGCTTCACAAATATCCCCTCCTCCTCCTTTGTTCATGGTTCACCTCTTCATGTGGTCATCCACGTGGTGGTCTTTATGTGGTCTCCACCACTATGGTGCAGATCCCTCCCTCCCTACTGCCAGGGTTTGCATGATACCAGCATGATCAACTGATCACGTCAACCCATTCTTCTCCAGCTAACATTGATTTACTGTAAAGATCTTGATGGCCAACTGTGGTGATATTTTAATTGTGCTGAAATGTGATTTTATTTGTACGTTAATAAATAAAGTTTGCCTGGAGATCAGAGGTCAGTGAGCCATAAACAGAAATCAGGTGGTGGTAGACCTTAATCTGATCACATGGCAGGCAGAGTCTCTGTGTGGTCAAGGACACAGCCAAGCATGGTGACATGAGCCTTTAATCCCAGTACCAAACATAGAGACCTGGAGGTCTGTATAGACAGACAGTGACGAGAAAGTCATGTGGCTGGGCTTAGAGCCAATGAGAAGGCAGAACAGGAAGGCAATAAAAACACAGGTCAGACAGGAAGAATCTCTCTCTGTGGAAGCTACTGTGTGGTGGTAAGCTAAGGCTAGTTGTAGCTATTCACTCTGATCTCTTTGGCTATTACCTCTGTATTTGGCTCTGTGTTTCTTAATTAATAAGACTGTTTAGAAATTCGTCTACAGTCAACTAAGTGGGATTTAGACTTGCCGCAGAAATAAATCTTTGGGCATGTCTGTGAGGGGTTTGTCGAGGTTAGTGTAGCTGAGGTAGGAAAATCCACCCTAAGTGTAGGCAGCACCATTTCATGGGCTGGAACTGAATAAGTGAGATGTGGAGGCTAAGCGGTGGCATGACTGTATGACTAATATGACATCTCTCACTGGATAACTGCATATTTGTAAATTAGTTAAATGTGTTCTGTGACAATTTCACACATGTATATGATGCATACTGACCACTCTCCCCCCACCCTCTTACACCTTGTTCTTATCCCTGCCTATGTGCCTCCTTCCCTACAAATCCCGTTCTCATTTTGTTTAGTAATGCACTGAGTTTAACCAAGGATGCCTGTGTCACCATGGATTTGGAGCTATCTGTTGGAGCTCTGTGGGCTCAACAGTGTGTACACAACTAAAGACAACGATACCAACCTTCTCCCAGAATCCATCAGAATCAATACTTTGGCATAACGGGTAAGGTTCTGTGAAACCCTTCCCCTAAAACTGTATTTTTTTTTTGCCATGAAAAGAAGGTTAAAAAGATTATAAAGTACTAATGTATACAAATAAGAAAACAAAACTGTATTATTAAACTACCCAGATACTGATCCAAGGCTCCATTGTAGTTATGCCCAGATACTGACCCAAGGCTCCATTGTAATTATTAAAGGGGGAAAGTTAGTAGGTAGTGTAGGGGTATCAGAAACAGTATTGTCAAACTAGAAATTTCTTCTTACCCTAAGATTCAAGATTAAAAACTTACTCATTGTGAAATTTAATCTCCTCTATTCTTATAAAATTGTCAGCTGAGGTCATCTTACTTTGCACAGTGATCTGGATTCTACCCTTTAGGAGTCAATCACACACTTCCTAAGTTTCTGACTTGCTCCCAGACTTGGTGAGTTTGAAAGGCTTTTCCTCAAGGATGAGCCCTTGAGAGACTTGGGGCCAAGCACTACTGTGGAGCTTCCGGCCTGTGGGGCCTTAAGGCCTGGTGATGCCTTGAAGTTGCCTTAATGAATATTCAGTGCGGGCAGGGAGCCAGGTGACAGCAGAGCTCAGACCCCAGGAAGAAGCAGCCTAGTGTGGGAAGGGCCATGCCAGGAGGATGCTCTGTGTCCATCAGAGTTTCTGGCTAAACTGAAGGCTGAGGTCCAAGTGCCAAGGTGAGAGGAACCTTCCTGAAGGTCAAAGACACATTGGGCTGCTGTTACTGCAGCAAGCCTCCTGGCAGCACCTGTAGACATTCTCCGACATGCTCCTGCACGCTCCTGGAAGATTCCTCAGGATGTCCTGTAACAAAGATGAGTTCTGAGTAAGGATGGTAGATTTTTCCGAGGACAAAGAAACGGAGCTTGTCTTTTGGTGCATTTAAGGAGATGAAGACAGTGTCTAAGGAGGAGTCTGGGCAGCTGTCCTCTTGTTGCTTCTCAGGCTCTATGGTGTGTTTTCTGAATTATGCAAAGGAAGGACTAGCTGGATTCTGGCTAGTCGTTAGAAGTAGCTGTTAGTTTCCCTGTTCAGTTTAGGAAAGGAAGTAAGCTGTGTACTCTGGAGGTAAGATTTCTCTGACATGCCCGTGCCGTCCACTAATCTCTTCTTCATCAATTAAGCAGGGCCTCAGGCCACGATCTAATGCTATTTTTTCCTGTTTTTATTTTACTAAAAAATGAAAATCTACTGTTGTGTTAAAACATGAGCTGTCAACCATGATACAAATTCCTAGGCGTTTTAGGTCTAGGGATGGTGGTATTGGCTTAATTGGCTCAATGGTGATTGACAGGGTCTGAGGAAAATCTGTCTGGGACTGTACCTCCAAGTGTGCAAGGAAGGATTTGGGGAGGAGAGTTGGGGACAGGTGATGTGTCTAGTGGGAAGCTTAGGATGGAGTTTGCGTGTGAGAACTGTTGCAATGGTTTGGAGGCAGGAGTGAATGAAGTAGTTTGAATAGCAGAAGGAGAGATAAAATGAGAGGTAGATTTTCATAGCTTGTTGTTCGAATCTAGATGGTCTTTTAATAAGAAACTCAGAGCCAGATATTGGGGTGAAAGCTGAAAGATCAGAGAAGCAGAGCAAGTCACAGCCAACCTCACCTCACCAACTCCTCAGGCAATTCTGTTTCCTCAGACTGAAAGCCTCTGAGTCCTCACCCGAAAGGGTCTCAGCTGAACTGCTTCAATTCCTGTTTTCTTACGCCTTATATACCTTTCTCCGCCCAGCTGTGTTACTTCCTGGGATTAAAGGCGTGTGTGCTTCCCAGTACTGGGATTAAAGGTGTGTGCCAGCAGTGCCTGGCTCTGTTTCCGGTGTGGCCTGAACTCACAGAGAGCTGGATCTCTGCCTCCCGAGTGATAGATTAAGGGTGTGTGCTATCACTGTCTGGCCTCTATGTCTAATTTGTGGCTGGCTCTGTCCTCTGATCCCCAGGCAAGTTTATTAGGGTACACAATATATCACTACAATAGCTGTTGACACTGGTACACAGAGCCTGGGAAGTGACTGACATTCTCATGCAGCAAGGCAGGCTTGGATTTGGTGGCATTCATGTGCTTCAATATAGAGAGAAAGTATGAAGGCAATGGATGATGGAACACTGTTTCCACATCCTGGCTATTGTGGACAGCTAGGAAAATGAAACAGAGGCCAGGGACAGCCTGTCCCATGTCAGCAGAAAACACTACACTGATATACTTTCAATGAGCACAGGTCAGCTACATGCTAATTAATCTGCACAGCTCCTATCCTTTGGAGCCACATTAACATCCTGAAAACAATGTGGCTTTTTTCAGGTGTCACTTGCTATGTGCTTCCTGGGTCTCCAAGGAATATCTCATGAAGTCACAGAATCTGGTCTTTTTCTGAGTTACCTAACAACCAAAGACAATTGAATATTGGTAGAATATTGGTTCACATATGAAATATCAAAGCTCCCTTTGTCACTCTTACTCATTGATTTACACATCTTCAGAGCACCATCAGGGTATCAGTGGGGGATAAAACCAAAAGAAATGATTCCTCAGAAAACTAGAAATAGACCTACCATATGACACAAGTATCCCACTCCTATGCATATGCCAAAGGACTCTATTTACTTCTGTGGTAGGGACGTGCTCATCCATGTTCATAGCTGCTCTATTCACAATAACTAGGACATGGAAACAGTCTAGATATCCATCAGCTGATGAATAAATGGTAAAAATGCAGCATCTATCCTCAATAAAATTTTCTTCATCTCTAAAGACACATTACATTTGTAGATAAATGGAAGTAATTGTAAAACATTATACTGATTGAGATACTATAGCTCAAGAAAGACAAACGTGAGACTAATGACTACTTCTCTCCTCTTGTAGGATGTATAGAACCTTCTAGCATTATCAAAGCTTCCTGTTGAGAACCAGCTTGATTTCTTGAAGTTCTATGCCCTAGTGTATGGTGTTTTCAGAAATAGGTTCTTACCTTCAGGTGGTGGAGAGCAGTAAATAGCATTGGCAATAGCCTGTAGTGTTTGGAGGACCCTCTGACCAATGACTCAAAAATATATAACCCTTTCCTGGCACTGATGGTTTTATTTGGTAGTATATGATATCTAGTTGGGGTATTGCCTCCTCCATCATATGGTATGCTGTGGATATCACTCTGTATAAATAAAATGCTGATTGGTCAGTAGCCAGGCAGGAAGTATAGGTGGGATAAGCAGAGAAGAGAATTCTGGGAGGTAGAAGACTGAGGCAGAGAGACACTGCCAGCTGCCACCATGACAAGCAAAATGTAAGGTACTGGTAAGCCACAAGGCATGTGGCAACTTATAGATTAATAGAAATGGGTTAATTTAAGATATAAGGACAGTTAGCAAGAAGCCTACCATGGCCATACAGTTTGTAAGCAATGTAAGTTTCTGTGTGTTTACTTGGTTGGGTCTGAGCGGCTATGGGACTGGCGAGTGAGAGAGATTTGTCCTGACTGTGGGCCAGGAAGGAAAACTCTAGCTACAGTGGTATCTTCATTTAAACTCTTTATATGTATCTACATTTACTAAGCTTCTATAGTCATAGATTTCTATTAAAAGTAACCATCAATCTCACCCATCTATGAACACTGTGACAACAGTGACCTGCCTGTAAGATGTTCTCAATGGGAGTAAGCAACCACTTTTTAAATTGTATTTGAGGCCCACTCCATGAGATAGAAGTTGTACTCAGCACTGTTAATGAGGTCAAGCACCTGAGGTCTGATAGGTCATGGGCCCTTGGGAAAAACCTACTACTATCATTCTGCTAAATGAACATAGCAAGAAAATGACTCCTAATGGCATATTGCTACACTTACAGATCAATGCATTTTTCAGCCTTCATCAGAGAAGCCTCTTCTTGCAGTAGATGGTAATTAATATGGAGACCCGCAACTGGACAATGTGCAAAGAGTGAGAGACTTTGGAGCACTCAGTCCTAAATGGGATATCTTTATCACACTCTTCCCCTCACATCTCAGGACTGTATGTGGAAGATCTAGGGAACATTTGAAGAGCCAGAGGTGGTAGACACCTCCAAGGAACCTGTTTTCTATAAACAACAAGCTGATGCACATATGAACTTTCAAGAATATGACAGCATGCTCAAGTCAGACAATCCCAGTGTGGAGAAGGAAAAGTGGGCACAAAGTCCAGGGCCTAGCCAAGAAGCTATTTGCAGTTAGTAGATGCTGGAAGTAGGAAAATCAGTTTTCTGCAATGGAGTGACACTAGATATGCCAATCATACTTCAGGGCAGACACTATGCTCAGGAGTAGTTGACCCACACAAAATGGACCCTATTTGTGAATGTGTATGTATGGTTTTGTTTTGTTTTTGTTTTTAAGAGACAGAAATAACACAAAGTTGGGTGGGTAGAGAAGTAGGGGGTGGATCTGAGAGGAAATGGGGGAAGGGAAAGGATATGATCAAAATATAGTGTATAAAATTCTCAAAAATAAAGAATTGAAAAAGGAAAGTCAAATTGTTACATGTTCTCAGTCACTTGTGGATATTAAGGTTGAATATATAGATTTATGTGTTTAATTTGGAGCACCTGTAGAACCAAGAAAACTGGAAAGGGACCATTGGTGGGCAGGGCAAACCTTGCATAGGGGGATTTTACTCATCCTAGAAGCCATCGGTTGTCAAATACACATCCCAGTGGCCGGTGTGGGATTTTCCTCTTGAGCTGGTGACCAGAGATGTCCCAGGGACACCCTAGACAGTTTAGGTTACTATCTTTGCTCTTGGTTGCCCACCAGAACTTAATTGTAAGACTTGATTGCTGAAGACCCCCCACATGTTGGTTATGGGGAAATCAAATTGGAACTGATCAGGAAGCACCTACCTGCTGACAGGCTCTCAGTTCTGGAAGGTGCTATGCAGGCTGCTGGAGGAAAACAGACATCAGCAGTCTTACCCAGCTGTCAACTCTATGAAAGACAGTAATGTCCACGGGTGCAATAGCGGACTAAGGCCGGATTCATAGGAGGAAACACTTCCCTGCTATTCGAAAGCTGGCCAAGTATCCATGGTTAAGTGTGCTCACAGACCCAGGAGTGAACACACCTACTATTATTCTGCTAAATAGCTGTGAGGGCTTCAAGCGGAGGAAGAGTCAGTCTTCTTTGAGGGTGTGGCTCCTGGTTGGTCAGCCATGCTCCAGCAAATGGCCCCACTCCCAGGGAGTATAAGAACATTACAAATAAGAGTCAATGGGTTATTTAGAAAAAAAAAAGGAAGACATGAAGTTTGGGGAGTTGGGAAGGTAGAGGTGGATCTGGGAAGAGTTAATTGGGGTGGGGTATGATCCAACTACATTGTATGAAACTCTTAAGGAAATAAAAATATTTATTAAATGATAAAAATATTATTACAAGGAAACAAAATACAAAAGAAAAAGTTGTCATCTTGTCCCCAGAAGCCTCCCTCTCCCTCCCAACTACTAGTTGAGTCTTATTATAGATTTTTAAATTAAATTTATTCTTTGAGAATTTCATAAGAATACATTCTGACTACTGTCAACGTAAGCTTTTCTTATATCTCCCTTCCCCTAGTCAATCCCCTGTTCTTACCTACTAGTCTTGCTCCCATATTCATGACATCTTGTTTTGTTTGATGACCCACTGCTTTTAAGCATGGCTATCCATATGACTACTGGAACTTGGTTGGCTCAGTGGTGGGTACATGACTAAAGACAGTGACTCCCCTTATCAGCCGTCAGAACCCATGAGTTTCTCTCCCATCAATGACTGAGTGTTGACAGAGCCAGTCTTGTGCAGGACCGGTGTAAGCAACTGTAGTTACCGTGAATTTATTACTGTAGTAGCTATGGCATACCAAAATCCTTCCCTTTATCATTTGGTCATTTGGCTCTCACATTCTTTCCATACACTTTGGCAACATTGTTTGAGTCTTAGAGGGGGTTGAACAAAAGTCCTGTTCAGGACTGAACACGCAACTGTCACTTATTCTCAGTACCTTGAGCAGCCACAGGTTTCTGCCTTTATCACAGTTCACTCGGTTAGAGAAGCTTTTCTAATCAAGACTGAGAGCATTTACCTTTGAGTATAAACTTAAAAGGCGGTTTGATACCATGTTGTAAACAAAATAATAGTTGTAAATTCTCCTTGGGGCCAAAGACCTCCCTGGCCATAACCATGTTTTTGTTTCTAATTTTTCTCTCTCCAGAATTACACTATCAGGCACAAATTCTCTCGTGTTAGTGATTCTTCAATCTCAGAGAGTAGTTGTTTGGCCTCATGACAATCAAGCCACTGTGGCACCAGTGGGCATATCTTGCCTGGCAGGTTGGTCTTTAGAATGGAACTGGCTCATTTGTCCTAACACTGATTAATTATGGGTTTAAAAATATGTAACTGCGGGGTTTGAGAGACAGTTCAGCTGTTAGGAGCATGTACTGCTCTCTAAGCTTGCCTGAGTTTGGTTCCCGGCACTGGGGCTGCTGCCTATGATGGGGTCTGATGCCTCTGACCTCCTCAGGTGGCTGTACTCAGGTACGCATACCTAGACACAGGCACACACTCACAATTAAAAGTAAAACAAATCTGTTTAAAAAGCATGTGGATATACAGATTTCTACATTTCAGCTATGCGGACCTTATTAGATATTTAATTTGCAAATAGTTCTTCCTTTTCTCTGAGTTGATTTTTCATTCCTGATAACACTATTGACTCAAAAAGTGTGAAGTTTTGACAAAGTTGAATTTATGTATTACAAAAAAATCACACGTATGTTTTCTTCTAAGATATTTCTAGCTTTAGCAGTTGTGTGTAGAGCTTTGCTTACTTGACTAATACTTTTATGTATATGATGTGAGGTTGAGGCCAGGGTGAGATTTCCAATATAGCTATCCACCTGTCTAAACACCACTTGTTGAAAAAACTATTCTTTTATTAATTAATGGACTTGGCATTCTTGCAAAAAAAAAACCTGGTTGAGCATTGGTTTATTCTTTTTTTCCAATAATTGTTTTTTGAGATTGTAATATAATTACATTTTTTCTCCATTTCCTTTTTTCCTTCCAACCATGCCCCCCATGTACCCACACCCACTCTTTCAAATTCATAGCTTCTTTTTCTTTAATTGCTGTGTATAATTGTAAGACTTGATTGCTGAAGACCCCCCACATGTTGGTTTTTTTTTCTTTAATTGCTGTGTATACCTTTAATCCAGCTGCACTGACAAATAGGTAGAGCTTTATAATAATCCCACACTCTCTTGATTTTTATACTTTGTAACATACAAGAAAGCATGGGTCTGCCAGTTTTATTGTTCATTTTCAGGAGTCTTTGGACTATCCTTACATTTCCATATTTATTTTAGAATTATTTTGTCAATTTCTTCAGGTAGGGCAATTGCAATTTAATAGGAGTTACATTTAATGTATAGCTCAATTTGGGGAGCAAACCCCATCTGAACCACAACATCTCTTCCAGTCACTGCATTAGATTTGTGAAGATCTTCCCATTATTTAGGTCTTTGATTTGTTTACTTTACTGATGGTTTACATTTTTCAGTGTCCAGGTCTTTTATCTCCTTCCTTAAAATTGTTCCTACACACTCCTTTTATTATAGAATTATTTCCTTAGTTGTATTTGAAATTATTTGCTTTTAATTAATTTATTTTTATTTCTATACAATAGATTTTAATCATATTCTTTCACCTCCTCCTTTTATAGCATATAGGTATTTGCTTTTGGATTTTAATATTGTATTTAAAAAAATCTTATGTAATATGCTTATTAGGTAAAACACTATTTTTATTTTGTTTAGCATTTTCAGTATTTAAAACTTGTGTCAGCGGAGGGAAAGTCAGTTTTCTTTAGGCGTTCTGCCCTTGAGAGGCTGGCTGCCCACAGTCCAGTAGATGTTTTATACCCATGCGTAGATAGGCAACACTAAGTCTACTCAGTGGGTTTAAAAAGAGAACACATAAAATTGAGATGGGAAAGCAATAGAAGGGTACAGGAGAGGAAGTGGAGGGTGGGGAATGGGGGGATGGATTTGATCAAAATACATTGTATGCACGCATGGAATTCTCAAACAAGTGAACAATAGCTAAATGAAAGTCACGTCATTTGTTAGCAGTGGTAGTTGTACCTTTTCCAACATGGGATCTCATCATTGTTACTTCTTTTTCTTTCCTACATAGACCTAGCTAGAATCTCCAGGGCTTTTTTGGAAAGTAGTAAGAATAGATAACCTTGCCTGGTTCCTTGTCTGGGGGCGGGCCTGTCCAGTCTTTCATCAGCATGTAATGTTGGTATGCTTCTTCATACAATGGCTCAAGGAAGTTAGTGTCCTAGTTTGTGGAATCTTTTCACTGTGAAAAACTTGTAGCGTTCTCTCAGTGCATCCGCCCAGGTAGCTGTTGAGACAACCATGTGGTATTTATTCCTTACTCCAGGACCGTAGTGCATTACTTGGAGAGATTTCCACATGCTGCAGCACCCTTGCGTTACCATGATAGACCTCGCTTGTTGACAACGTGTAATGACTTTTGTTCATTGCTGGGTCTGGCTTCCTCTGTGTTAAACGTTTTTGTCTCTGTTTTCATACAGCTTGTGATTTTCTTTCCTCCCCATGACTTTGACTCAATTTTGTATTAGGGGGACGAAAATGATCTTATAGAATAAGTTAGAGAAGTTTCTTTTCTTTGTTGATGTAGTTATTGAGATATTTGGTAAGACTAATGAACTGAATCGCCTTCTCCTATAATTTCTTTGTAGAAAGCTGTCTGGCTGGGAATTCAGTCTCTTTCTTCCTCTTGAGTCAGTTTTCAGTTTCCAAAATTTTTCACCTATGAATTAGACTATTGTTGGCATACGCTTTTTTTCAGGGCATTTTCTGCATTTCTGCAAAGTTGGGACATCTTTTTTTTCCCTCCACATATTGTAATTTCTGTCTCCTTTCTCATTTCCCTGTTGATTGGTCTAACTAAATTTTTGCCAATTTTGCAGATAATTGAAGAGCCAACTTGGGGTTTTATTGATTTTTCTTATTGCTTTTTCCCTTGTCTATTCCTACTTTAATGTTTATTATTTTCCTCTTTCTTTGGATGTAATTTGCTCTTTGGTGACTTTTGTTTTGTTTGCAATGTAACAGCTCAGATTGTGGATTTAGATGATGCAATCTTCCAATTAACATCTCTGCCTTTACTTGAAGGCTTTCTTTCCATTTGCGCCCGATGTGTAAGATCTACGCCTGCCACTTTGTATCTGCCTTTGATGTAGCCTATATCTTTTTGTTGTTATCACAGGGCTTCTTTTGTGTTCAACAGATACTTTTTAATGTTTTACATTAATTCCCTGGATGTTTCTCTTACTATATATATTTTTGGGATATTTTCCCAGTGATTGCCCTGGGGGTCCAATTAACCTATTAATTCACTGCAATCTAGTTTTCATTAATGTCAACTTAATTACAATATTATATAAAAACCTTCCCACTGTGCTGCCCCAATCCCTCCTTCATATCTTGTTCTGTTATTATCACAGAAATTATGCTTTATGCCCATCAACATATTTGTAATTATTTCCTAGTGTGACTGACTTACTTTTAAAAGACACAGGAGAAACAAAGAGCTGTGCAGAAAATACACTTATCCCCCACTTTTATTTACCAATGTGATTCTCTTCTGGCGCTCTTTATTTCACCATCTGAATTTTCTTATTGACCTCTTATTTCTCTCTGAAGGACTTATGTCAGGGATTGTCTAGCAATGGATTTTTTTCTGTTTTTATCTTCAGCAAAATTGTGATTTCTCCTTTATTTCTACATATAGTGTTGTTGGGTAGAATTTTTTTGTTTGTTGACAATCATTGTCCTTTTACTGCTAGCACTCTGAACGTCTTCTACTCTGTATGGTTTGTGATGAGAAGTCTACTGTTGACCTTATTATAGGTCCTTATCTGGTACTTGATTGCTCCTGGGCTTTCGTGGTTTTCTTTGTCATTAAAATGCTTGATTATGATGCATTTGGATGTATAACTTTGAGATTAGGCTTTGTTGAGCTTCTTGGATGTTCAGCTAACATTTTCCGTCCATTTTAAGATGTTTCTGGTCATCCTTTCTTCAAACATTCTATTTTTTTTCTCTCTCGTCTCACAGATCCTCCTGGCATACGTTGCTTCCTTTGATGACCTTTCAAAGTTCTGAGAGCTCCTCTTTATTCTCCTGCTTTTCAGGCTACACACCACTTTTTAAAGTAATGTCTTTATTAATTCTTTAAGAATTCCATACAATGTATTTTGAGCATATTCACTCCCATAATTCTTCCCACTAGTACCCTTTCTCCTCCTCCTCCTCCTCCTCCTCCTCCTGCTTCCTTTTTTGCCTTTCCCATCAAGTCCAGTTTGTGTTGTCCAGCTTGTCTTGGGAGTGGAGCCTGCCCTGGCATGTGTTCGACATACCAGGATCACCTTGTTAAAGGAAAACCGCCCTCCTCTCCCAGAAGTTATCAAACGCTAACAGTTCTTTGGCTGCTGGTGGGATTTCATGTCTACATCCCTCAGCTATGTGCTGGGATCTTGTCTGTTGGGAGCTTATGCAGGTCTTGTGCCTGCAGGCACAATCGCTGTAAGTGCGCATGTGCAGCTGCCCTGCTGTGTCCTGAGAACGCCGTTTCCTTGATGCTATCTGCCACCTCTGGCTCTTACAACTTTTCTGCCCCCAGAACTGCACAACATTAATGACTTATTTCCAAGTTTGCTAGTATGTTCCTCTGCTTATGAAATTTTGCTGCTAAGAGTCTATGCTGAATTTTTTATTTTTATTGGACTTTGAACTATAGAATTTCCATTAGTTTACGTATTGTGTTTGTGTGTATGATCCCTAATCCTTTATGAATCTTCTGTATTTGATGAGACATTGTATTCACTTTCCTTGAGTTCTTAGAGCAAGCACATCTAAAGGTCTTTTTCTAGTAAGTCCAATCCCTGTGCTTCCTCAGGGAATAATTTATGTTCCCAATGACAAGTCTGCACTAGAAATGTGAACTATTATTTTTTTTTTTACTTCCAACCTAGACCCAAAGAGTGAGGGTAAATTCAAAATGCCACAAATAATTGCTTTTCTTGAGGTTTCTGTGTTTTTCTTAAACACATAGCTCTAGAGTGGTAGCAAGCCTTTGGCTAATTTCAAGAGTTGTAGAAAAAGTTGATTCTGACAATTGACAAATATAAAGCCCAGTGCCAGGAATGGGTTACCTCTTTTGGAGTTGTTGGCCAGTGAGTTCTCACAGACCCCAAATATTGCAGGCTACTGCCAATATCCTTGGTTACCCTCCAGAATTTGATAGTTTGATGAAGACACCACATAATTGAGTCATAGAACGTAGTCAGTTATTAAGCTTTCTGGGAACCACCATTCTCTACATAGTCCTCCACATATGCTTCATCATGGGTTGGTTGTGACTAAAAGGATGAGTTAATACTTGGCTAACTCTCATGGAGATGTTTAGCTCACAATAATTCGGTGGACTGTCTCCGTCATTAGGGTTACCTTGAATTCTCCCAACAATCCTGAACAGTTGCTAGGTCAAGTTCTTGTCAGAGTCCATGGAATTGTTTATTGAAGATGGTAACAGATGCCCTCATCCAAACTCAGGGTTCTGTAGGCTGTAGGGATAACAGGTGCAAACATCCCAGCTTATATTGAATAGATATGCTCATTAAATAGGAACTATGTCCACAAACCATGGCTCTCCTATCTTCTCCATGCTGCTTGTGCAGCCTCTGGAATATTATATTTAAAATGTTTAGAGAAATGTGTGTGAGGGTTTGGTGTATCTTGCAGCTGCAGAAGACTCCCAGGGAAACTTCTTCTGATATGTAGGCTTCATAAGAGTTCAGAGATGAAGATGCAAGAACTGTCCATGATGGTCATGGCCATGACTTCATGAATATGCTGGGTTGGCCTGACATGGGAGGCCAGCACGTTCTGAAACTCGTCTTGGAACCAGCAACCTTTACAGGAGGAGACAGGTGGCAGGTCTTTCCAAACACAGCAGATGGACTAAAAGCAGTTGCTCAGAGCAGCTACAAATGGGACCGGTGGCTTGTACGACACCAGCTGTGCGTGACGGCTTGTTTTATCGCTCTTTGGAATATTGTCTGTGGCCAGTTTACAATGGTTTTTATTCTTGCCCTTGCTGTAAATCTTGCTGTAAATTTGCTCTAATGCAAGGGAAAGGCTGTGAAGTGAGACACGGAACCTCAAGCATCAGCTGATTATAGAGGGAAGGGAAGCACACTAAAGATGCCCAGAGAGAAAGTGAAGGAGAGCCAGGGGGAGAATTAGTGGACGGAATGGTCATTACATGCTCGGATTTGTCCCTCTCCAAACCAATTTAATTGAGAGCGAGATGATGACACTTTCAGATGCGTCCACCAGGTGGCACTACCAAAAGCGTTTCTTGACTTCTCCCTTTTACTTTCTTAGCGTTAATTTAGTAAGCTCACTATTTTGTTTTTTGGAAATGAGAACAACAGCTTTGGTTTGGGAAGGAGAGTGCATGGATGCCCATCCTATTAGTCTCTCTACCTGCCCCGTGTTTATGTACACACATGTATGTTGCAATTTTGCATACAAAAAAGACCCTTTTCTCAAGAGAGACAATATCCTCTTGGTTAGATCTTTTTTCAAGGACAATTTTGAGCTAATTGTCCTTGATTTAGGGTTATGTGGTTATATCTTCTGATTAATATTAATGTAGTTGGTGTTTTTCTTTTCTTAGTCTGGGCCTATAAAAAAGCCCTTATATGAGCTCCTTAATAAACTCTTAAACAATCCTTGCCAAGATTGAGGGAGAATACTAAATTGTTCCCCATACCAAAATAGTTAGCTGTTCTTCCAAGTCTGATTCTGAGATATGGAGCCCTTGGGAAGGCTATTGCGGGAGGTCAGCACGATCTTGAAATCAAAAGCAGAGCGCATGGTTAGGATATACTCTGGTTAATGAGACTAAGAACTGTTTTTAAAAACTTACCCTTCTTTAACTCATATCTTTTCAGGGAACTCCTCAAAACTCCCCATTTGCATGAGCTTGGTTCTCTCTTGTTTCACTAAGAACCAGCAGGAGTGGGCTGGTATTTTTGACATTGTATTTTAAAAACAATGTGCGGCATCCTTTGAGGTAAGACAGAAAGCGTGCATGTGGAAGGATCCCTCAGTAAGAAGGCAGGCCCAGTTTCTCACAGTGAAGGGCCAGAGCAAGCTGAAGACTGTGGCAAAGAAAGGCAGAACTCCTATGCTCGGCTCAAGTAAAACTGAATTGGAGATGCCTGGGCACTTCAAATGCTCACTGCTCTCTTATCTACAGTCACGTCTATGGTCTAGGGTGAAGATGAATAGATGCAGGGGCTGAGGGTGGACCGGAGGAAGGCACCTCTGAATAGTGAGCTATGTACAGAAACTGGTATTTCATCAGATGGAAATCTTGAATTGTTTCACACACTTATTCACGGTGTATGATGCACGCGTCCACACGTGCACCATGGCATACCTGTCCTGTGAAGGACAATTTTAATGTCCCTCTCCTTCTAGCTTGTGGTCTTCAGGGGTTGAATTCAAGTTGCCAGGCTTGGTGGCAGCCACCTTTGCCCATTCAGCCATCTTGCTAGCCCAGGAAGCTCTTAGTGGATGCTTTCCTGGCAAGCTGGAGCTGATAAACAACATTTAATCTTTACTAACTAATTTGTTTATACTCCCTGCCAGGTACCAGCAGAGCATGAGAGGCTTAATGAGCTTGAGGACCTACCTGGTCCATGCCTGACCAGTTCCAGTGTGTGTGTGTGTGTGTGTGTCCTTGGTGATTTGCAGCAGGGGCTGATGAGTGGTATTTAGAAATGTACAGGCAGAGATCCTTGCTTGGCCTCCAGTGCAACTTGCACACGGCCGGCAGAACAGAGGGTCTTAGGACAAGACAAACGGTCCGAGCGTGAGAGGTGGGTAGAGGGCACAGTCTTGATGTCTTCTCTGGCTGAAGAACACTAAATGACCCATTTGCAATTTCAAGTTCAGTCATGTGTCACTGACTCACAGGGACATGTTCTCAAAAGGGCATTCTTAGGCAATTTCTAATGTTAGGGAACATCATAGAGTGTGCAGGCCTTAATGGTCCAGGTCAGTCAAGGTCTAGGCCATATGATCTCCTGGTGCAATCTAGAGAGATGGGAATTAAGAGACATATGATGCCCCTGCCACCACCATGAGACATGTTGTTTACAGCAAACTATTTGAGTAAGTCCGTTAAAAACACAATAATAATCGCTGTGTGGGAAATACATAAAGTGGCATTGTAGCTGTTTATTACCTTTGTGAAGGATCATTTCCTGTCTGTGGTTCTGTGAGCTTTCCTTTTCTATGGCTGGCAGCACAGAAAGTTTATTCACACCGGGGTCCCCGCATACATTGTGTTGTGATGCGAGGGTGATGTTAAGGGAAGTTTTCTACTCCGTTAGGACCTTATAGACTCTCCTTTGGAGACGCAGTTCCTTGATGACTGATAGAGCACTACATGGTGCCAGATTGAATTTTCTGAGCCCTGGCTGGTAATGCTCCAAGTGGCCCAAGGTCAGGGGTACAGAGTAGTGACCACTGCAGAGTTTGACCAAATGAAAACCATACTGATCAGACAGCACCCAGGACAAGCCCCGTCTGTAGGGCCTTCATCTCTGCCTGTTGCATGTGTTCCACAAGCATGAGACACAGTATTCTGCAAGCGTTGATTGGTCTAGCCTCTTCTGCCCTGTTTCCTAATTATGGAAGCTGGTGGGGTAGTCTGTACCCTGTTTCGCTTGAAGAACTCCTTTCTACGGAAAGTGGATGGAAGTCCCAGACTCTACTTGACTGGCAAAGGACAGTGATCTGAAGTTTCAGGACTCCCTACAACTGGCTATGAGGGAACAGGGGAGGAGGCAGGAGGGCTCTCTGCATGGCCTCTTCTTCTTTTTCCTTTTACTGAAAAATAGATTCTTTTCTCACTAATATAGTCTGATTATGGCTTCCTATTTCTCTACTCTTCTCAGCTCCTCCATACCTACCCTCTTATCTGGATCCACCTCCTTCCTGTCTTTCATTGGAAAACAAACAGGCTCCTAGGGGAATGTAATATAATATAATATAATATAATATAATATAATATAATATAATATAATATAATATAATATAATATAATATAATATAAT
>CABHPH010137033.1:10030-45826 GCA_902168325.1 Peromyscus nudipes
AGAGACAGCTAGGCTCGGTGGCGGCAGGCAGAGACAGGTAGGCCCGGCGGCGGCAGGTCGGCCCCGCGGTGGCACGCAGAGGCAGACAGGCCCGACACAGAGACAGGCAGGCGGGCAGACGAAACACAGTTGCAATAAAGACCAGAAACTGAGCTATTACCCACTGAAGAGTTAGTGAAAACAAGCTCTTAATCAAGAGCTTGAAACAGAGATGCCTTTAATCCCAACACCCCCCCACCTTCCCTTGGAAGAAGCTATCTCCGTGGGATGGAACCAGAACGAATCTGAACACTCTATCTGAGGCCAACCCAGGGCCTAGCTGCTGACCCTGGGAAACCCAACAACTTGGAGGTGTTGGTGAGACTACCCTGCTCAGCTGAAATCCATCCGGGAGAGGATTCAGATCCCTACAGTTTGAAGTCTGAGGAAACAAGATCAGCTGAGGAGTTGACGAATGAGCAAAACGTGACCTGAGAACACAGAAGAAGGTGCCGCACAGCCATCGAACCAGATCACCAGAATCATAAGTATATACTTCACCGACTGAGATCAGCTGCTCCCAAAGAAACAGCCAAACATTACCAATTTAACCAAGAACTCCTAGTGAACCAAGACTAAAAATTAGAACAAGAGAGGCACTCTCAGACACAGACACCACCTGCACTGAACAGAGGAAGAGATGAGTAGACGCCAGTGCAAAAATACAGGCAACAACATAAAGACCTATATGGCAACATCAGAACCTAGTGATTCTACACCTGCAAGACCTGAACATACCAAGACAGAAGAAACAGAGGAAATCACTCTTAAAAATGACTTTAAGAAGATGATAGAGGCCCTTAAAGAGGAAATGAAAAATTCCCTCAAAGAGGAAATAAAAAATTCCCTTAAAGAGGAAATGAAAAACTCCATTAAAGAGGAAATAAAAAATTCTCTTAAAGAAATTGAAGAAAAATCAAACAAAAAATGGAAGAAATCAAAGAAAGCCAAGAAAAAGCAATTAAACAGATGAAAGAAACATTCCAAGATCTGAAAAATGAATTTGAGACAATAAAGAAAACACATGCTGAGGGAATGCTGGAAATAGAAATCCTGACTAAATGAACAGGAACTACAGAAACAAGCATAACCAACTGAATGCAAGAGATGGAACAGAGAATCTCTGACACTGAAGACACAATAGAGAAAATAGATTTGTCAGTCAAAGAAAACACTAAAGACAAAAAAGTCATAACACAAAATGTCCAAGAAATATGGGACACCATAAAAAGACCAAACCTAAGAATAATAGGGATAGAAGAAGGAGAGGAATACCAACTCAAAGGCGCAGAAAATATATTCAACAAAATCATAGAAGAAAACTTTCCTAACCTAAAGAAAGAAATACCTATGAAGATACAAGAAGCTTACAGAACACCAAATAGGCTGGATCCAAAAAAAAAACATCCCCTCGCCACATAATAATAAAAACACTAAACACACAGAACAAAGAAAAAATATTAAGAGCCGTAAAGGAAAAAGAACAAGTAACATATAAAGGCAAACCCATCAGAATAACACCAGACTTCTCAATAGAGACTATGAAAGCTAGAAGGTCCTAGACAAATGTTATGCAGACACTAAGAGATCATGGATGCCAACTCAGACTATTATACCCAGCAAAACTCTCAATCACCATAGGCGGAGTTAACAAAATATTCCATGATAAAACCAGATTTAATCAATACCTGTCCACAAACCCAGCCCTACAGAAAGCACTAGAAGGGAAAATCCAACCCAAAGAAGCTAAACACATCCATGAAAACTCAGGCAATAGATAAACCCCCACCAACATACATCAAAGAAGGACAACACAACACAACCACAAAAAATAACAGGAATTAACAATCACTGGTCATTAATATCCATCAATATCAATGGACTCAACTCACCTATAAAAAGACACAGGCTAACAGAATGGATAAGAAAACAGGACCCATCCATCTGCTGTATACAAGAAACACACCTTAACGTCAAAGACAGACACTGCCTCAGAGTAAAGGGCTGGGGAAAGGCTTTCCTAGCAAATGGACCTAAGAAACAAGCTGGTGTAGCTATCCTAATATCTAATAAAATAGACTTCAAACTAAAATCAATCAAAAGAGATCAGGATGGACATTACATATTTATCACAGGAAAAATCCACCAAGATGAAGTCTCGATTTTAAACATTTATGCCCCAAATACAAAAGCACCCACATTCATAAAAGAAACACTACTAAAGCTTAAAACGCACATCAAACCCCACACATTAGTAGTGGGAGATTTCAACACACCACTCTCACCAAAAGACAGATCTACCAGACTGAAACTTAACAAAGAAATAAAGGACCTAACAGAGGTTATGACTCAAATGGACTTAATAGATATCTACAGAACATTCCATCCTAACACAAAAGAATATACATTCTTCTCAGCACCCCATGGAACCTTCTCAAAAACTGACCACGTGCTTGGCCACAAAACAAATCTCAACAGATAGAAAAAAAATAGAATAACCTCCTGTATCTTATCGGACCACCATGCCTTAAAGTTAGACTTCAACAACAACAAAAATTATAGAAAGCCTACAAATTCATGGAAACTGAATAATGCCCACCTGAAACATCAATGGGTCAAGGAAGAAATAAAGAAATTAAAGATTTCCTAGAATTCAATGAAAATGAAAGTACAACATACCCAAACTTATGGGACACTATGAAAGCAGTGCTAAGAGGAAAATTCATAGCTCTGAATGAACACATAAAGAAGATGGAGCAATCCCATATCAATGAATTAACAGCACAACTGAAAGCTCTAGAACAAAAAGAAACAAACTCACCCAGGAGAAATAGATGCCAGGAAATAATCAAATTGAGGGCTGAAATCAACGAAATAGAAAACAAGAGAACAATACAAAAAATCAATGAAACAAAGAGTTGGTTCTTTGAAAAATTCAACAAGATAGACAAACCCCTAGCCAAACTAACCAAAAGGCAAAGAGAGAGCACCCAAATTAACAAAATCAGAAATGAAAAGGGAGACATAACAACAGACAATGAGGAAATCCAGAGAATCATCAGATCATACTTCAAAAACCTGTACTCCACAAAAATGGAAAACTGGGAAGAAATGGACAATTTTCTGGATAAACACCACATACCAAAGTTAAATCAAGACGAGATAAACCATTTAAATAGACCAATAACCCCTAAAGAAATAGAAACAGTCATCAAAAGTCTCCCAACCAAAAAAAGCCCAGGACCAGATGGTTTCAGTGCAGAATTCTACCAGACTTTCAAAGAAGAACTAATACCAATACTCTTCAAATTGTTCCACATAATAGAAACAGAAGGAACACTACCAAACTCCTTTTATGAGGCTACAATTACCCTGATACCCAAGCCACACAAAGATGCAACAAAGAAAGAGAACTACAGACCAATCTCCCTCATGAACATTGATGCAAAAATACTCAACAAAATATTGGCAAACCGAATCCAAGAATACATAAAAAAAATTATCCATCATGACCAAGTAGGATTCATCCCAGGGATGCAAGGATGGTTCAACATACGAAAATCTGTCAATGTAATACACCATATAAACAAACTGAAAGAAAAAAACCACATGATCATCTCATTAGATGCTGAAAAAGCCTTTGACAAAATCCAACACCCCTTCATGATAAGGGTCCTAGAAAGATCAGGAATACAAGGAACATTCCTAAACATAATAAAGGCAATTTACAGCAAGCCAACAGCAAACATCAAATTAAACGGAGAGAAACTCAAAACGATACCACTAAATTCAGGAACAAGACAAGGCTGTCCACTCTCCCCATATTTATTCAATATAGTACTAGAAGTCTTAGCTACAGCAATAAGACAACAAAAGGAGATCAAAGGGATACAAATTGGGAAAGAAGAAGTCAAACTTTCACTATTTGCAGATGATATGATAGTATACATAAGTGACCCCAAAAACTCTACCAGGGAACTCCTACAGCTGATAAACTCCTTCAGTAAAGTGGCAGGATACAAGATCAACTCAAAAAAATCAGTAGCCCTCCTATACACAAATGATAAAAGGGCTGAAAAAGAAGTCAGAGAAACATCACCCTTTACAATAGCCACAAATAATATAAAATACCTTGGGATAACACTAACTAAACAAGTGAAGGACCTTTTTGATAAGAACTTTAAATCTCTAAAGAAAGAAATTGAAGAAGATATCAGAAAATGGAAGGAGCTCCCATGCTCATGGATAGGTAGGATTAACATAGTAAAAATGGCAATCTTACCAAAAGCAATCTACAGATTCAGTGCAATCCCTATCAAAATCCCAACACAATTCTTCACAGACTTGAAAAGAAAAATACTCAACTTCATATGGAAAAACAAAAGACCCAGGATAGCTAAAAGAATCCTATACGATAAAGCAAGCTTTGGAGGCATCACCATCCCTGACCTCAAACTCTACTATAGAGCTATAGTAATAAAAACAGCTTGGTACTGGTATAAAAACCGACATACGGACCAATGGAATCGAATTGAAGACCCTGACATTAATCCATGCACATATGAACACCTGGTTTTTGACAAAGAAGCCAAAACTATACAATGGAAAAAAGAAAGTATCTTCAACAAATGGTGCTGGCATAACTGGATGTCAATATGTAAAAGATTACAAATAGATCCATATCTGTCACCATGCACAAAACTCAAGTTCAAGTGGATCAAAAACCTCAACATAAATCCAGCTACACTAAACTTAATAGAAAAGAAAGTAGGAGGTACTCTTGAACGCATTGGCACAGGAGACCACTTCCTAAATAAAACACCAACAGCACAGACACTGAGCACAACAATTAATAAATGGGACCTCTCAAAATTGAGAAGCTTTTGCAAGGTGAAAGACACAGTCAATAAGACAAAAAGACAGCCAACAGAATGGGAAAAGATCTTCACCAACCACACATCTGACAGAGGATTGATCTCCACAGTATATAAAGAACTCAAGAAACTAGACAACAAAATACTAAACAATCCAATTAAAAAAATGGGCTAAAGAGCTAAACAGAGAATTCACAAAACAAGAATTACGAATGGCTGAAAGACATTTAAAGAAATGCTCAACATCCTTAATCATCAGAGAAATGCAAATCAAAACGACTCTGAGATACCACCTTATACCTGTCAGAATGGCTACATTCAAAAACACCAATGACAGTCAATGTTGGAGAGGATGTGGAGCAAAGGGAACACTCCTCCACTGTTGGTGGGAATGCGAGCTTGTACAACCACTGTGAAAATCAGTATGGCAGTTTCTCAGAAAACTAGGAATTGAACTACCTCAAGGCCCAGCAATACCACTCTTGGGCATATACCCAAGGAATGCTGATTCATACCACAAAGATACATGCTCAGCTATGTTCATAGCAGCACTATTTGTAATAGCCAGAACCTGGAAACAACCTAGATGCCCGTCAACTGAAGAATGGATTAAGAAAATGTGGTACATATACACAATGGAGTACTACTCAGCAGAGAAAAACAATGAAAGCATGAAATTTGCAGGCAAATGGATGGAACTAGAAAATAGCATCCTGAGTGAGGTAACCCAATCCCAGAAAGACAATCATGGTATGTACTCACTCATAAGTGGATTCTAAATATAAAATAAAGAACAATCAGACTATTTTAAATTTTTTATCGGTGGATTCTACTGGAGTTTATTGGTGGATTCTGCTGGAATATCCGATGCAGACAAGCACTGGAGAGCTCCTGTGGCAAATCACCCTCTGGAACGATGGAAGGATCTTTCTATTAACACGTGGAGGAGACCCGATCTAGTGTTCGCGTGGCCCTGGGGTTCTGTTTATGTCTTTCCTCAGGACAATGAGGTTCTTCTTTGGATTCCTGAGCACTGAATGCACCCTAGGGCTGCTGCTGAAGCCTAACATAACAGAGACTTAATGAGTCTTCTTGAAAAAAATCTATCCTTCTGATGTCAATGGAGATTGAGAGCCCAACATCGCCAGCTTTGGCAAGCATTAATGTAAGCCTAGGAACTGTAACCATAAGATTGGATTCTCCAGAAGAGCTGCCAGCTAAAGTCGTGCTAGGATCAAGAAATTGGGCCTTGGCAGTACGTGTTACTGGAGTTGTATCCATGCCAGTGGATGTCCACACAATCCAGAAGAGAATTTGTCATTGCTGCTGCCACTGTTGCTGTTATAGCAATGGCGCCCACCACTGCTACTCTTTCTGGGATTACCATTTCATAATTGCTTACTACAGCTAGCACAATGGAGACCCTGGCAACATAAGTAGCTACCACAGTTAGTTAATCTCTCATTCTATGGGGCATGATAAATTTAATTCAGTAGCTATATACATCTCGATTGGCTTTGAAAATTATAAATTTATAAACTCAAGTTCCAGTTGCTTTTGGGATACTGTCTTACAAGGACACCAACGTACAGTATGGCTTGTTAAGGAAGGGAATGGCTCAGTTGCCTTTAGCCTACTGGCTATGGGTGAGATAGGACCTCTGTTGGTCTTTTCTGTATCGAACACACAGATTGCAAGCCCAGTGCCACTTTGAGATCTTTGGCAGCAGTTAACTCTGCAGCTCACACACGATTGAGCCTGTATGATAATGAGTATTCAGAGATGGGTAACACCTGGGGGGCACTCACCAACCTAAGACAGAGCACCTGTGTGGCCTGGGCAGGCATCTCCATGACGGGTAAGGTGACCTGCTGCCGTCCCATGCAACCCAAGTCAGAAGCTCATTTTTTAATAAAAGGGGGACCTGTAGGGCCCTGGCCCCCGTTTTGGGTAACTGTTGCCTTGCTTGTGGACCTTGACCTTGACATTCTCCCTATGCTAATTCCCTGCCAGGTTCCACCCTCCTGAGTGCTTAAGGGAAGTTCCTTGCCTGGTACCCTGAATAATGGGCGTTAACAGATTAGAAGCAAGATTGTAAAACATCAGTAGCAAACTTCTGCCCTCCGGGGTCCTCCCATTGTGCTGTAAGCCTGTATTTAAGACCTCCTCGCCCTTAAATAAATGACATTCAGCATTTAAAATTAAAATATATATATATATATTATATATATAATTGAATGAATACTGTGAATGTAATCTATGAATACCACAAATGTGATTAATATCATGAGTGTAATTAATGAATATCATGATTGTAATTTAAAAAATAAATAAATAAAGTCAAAAAAAGAAGTGCTAATGAGAGAGGAATTTAAAAAAAAACTTGCAAAAAAATGAAAACATCACACACCTAAATTAACCACACCCAAAGTCTATACAGCTCAGTGAAATTCTGTGTAGTTAATCTAGGCATTCAGAATGGAAATTGTGGAGTTCCACATATTTACACTTTTAGTATTGCATATATTTTGTGCATCTATTCACCATCTGTAATTGGAAACTTTTCTGTATCCTTCCCGGCCCGCAGCAGTTTATAAAATAATCACTCAGAGGCGCAATATTTATTACAAACTGTTAAGGTCTATGGCTAGCTATTACATCTTAAATTAATTCATTTCTATTAATCTATGTATCACCATGTGTCTCATGACTTTACCTGAGTTCCATTACATCTTATTCCCCTGGTGGCTCACAGCATCTCTCTGACTCCTCCTTTCTTCTCACTGTCTCTCTCTTGGATTTCCCACCTGGATATCCTGTGTTGCCACAGACCAAAACAGCTTCTTTATTAACCAATAGTAGCAACACATATTCACAGCTTACAGAAAGACCATCCCACAGAAACCATCAAAACAAAAGCACCATGACATAATCAGAACATTGCAAACTATTAACTTTACATCCTCTTTCACAACTTGTGTCCATGACCTGTGCTCGGTCCTCCCCCATCCTCTTATAGTTTTAGCTGATTACTCTGAATTGATAGGATGGCGCTTTGGCTTTTTTTTAAAGTCAGACTTTGTCAATAGCATTGTTTTTCTAAATTCTTTTTGTGCTCTTGACCTTTAATAATAGCAATGGCTACTTGGTTGTCAACTTGACCATATCTGAAATGAACTAAAACCCAAGTGGCTGGGTACACCTGTGAGGGATTTTTTTCCTAATTAAATCATTTGAAGTGGGAAGATCCACTTTTAATCCAGATCTTTTAGAGGTGGGAAGCTCCACCTTTGATCTGGGCCACACCTTCTGTTGACAGTCTATATAAAGGACATGGAAGAAGGAAGCTTAAGCTCTCTGGCTGCTTGCTCTTGCTCTTGCTGGCAAGTTCATTTCTTCACATGGGAGCCTACTTTTTTGGAATTCTGGTGTGTACTGAAGACCAGCTAATGAGACCTCTAGCCTTGTGGACTGAATACTTTCTGGATTCTTGGACCTTCTGTTGGTTGGCAGCCATTGTTGGACTGGCCAGACCACAGCCTGTAAGTCATTCTAATAAAGCACTAGACAGATGATAGATGGATAGATAGATAGACGGACAGATGATAGATAGATAGATAGATAGATAGATAGATAGATAGATAGATAGACAGACAGATAGAAGATAGAGATTCATTCTAAAAGTTCTGTTTCTCTAGGGAACCCTAGTCAATAATATTCCCTTTGTCTAACTAGTCCTGGAATGTTCCAAAAACATTGTGGCTGTAAGACAGAAAGGAAGGAGAATACGAGGAAGGAAACTTCTACTCTGACAAAAAGAAAGGAAGTCCTTATGAAGAGGACAAACAGGAAGTAGAGGAGTTATGAAGAAAAATTTTGATGAGGACGCTGCCTGGTCCCTGTGAATCAGAGACTGTGCCTCAAAGAAGAGGCTGACACCAAAGAACTCTAGTGGAAATCGCAGGTAGACTAAGGAAAGTCTGTGCAGGCTTTCTATGGTCCTGTGGAGACCATTGGTGCACAGGCATAACTAACCAGCAAAAGTAAGATGTACAGACTGTGGGCTTGGAATGGTGTTCCATTGTCTCCACAGCCCTTTGGGGACCCAGCAGCTTTCTACAAGTGATGTAGCTGATGCACAAGAAAGAAAAAGCCAGCTTAGTCACCCAGGATACCCTCCACAGTGGTAGCAAAGATCTTGTGGATACTGAGCCCACATGGGATTGTATTATAGATTTGGCAAGACCTTGTCATTCCTAAAACACTTTGAAAAACAGAGTGTAAGTTGTCATTTTATTTCTGTGAAAAAATACTTTTCATAAACAGCTTTGAGGCACAAGGGTTTATTTGGACTCATGGCTTTGAGGTTTGCATCCACATTCAGGTAGTGCTTGTAGGCAGAGTTTTTTGTCAGGACCACTGGTTCCCCAGTAACCACACAAAGACTTAATGTCAATTATAAGTGATGGACTGATAGCTTAGGCTTGTTAGTAACTAGCTCTTACAACTTAAATTAGCCCATATTTCTTATCAATGCTCTACCACAGGGCAGTACCTTTTTTCAGCACTGCATATTCATCTTGCTTCTTTCCACATCTCCTGGTGACTTCATCCTCTTGTACCCTGTGATATCTTTTTGTCCACAAGTCCTGCATAACCTTTTCCTGCCCAGCTATTGGCCAGTCAGCTCTTTATTAACCAATGCGAGCAATATTTTCCACAATGTACAAAAAGATTGTTTCACAGCAAGTGCTACTGCTCTTAGGACCCTAGGAAAGACAGAAACATCACTACAGACATGTCAACAGATTGCTCTTACTTTGTGGTGGCCAGAAAGCAGAGAGAAGCAGAAATGGACCTGGGGCAAGATACAGCCACCAAGGAAATGTCCCTAGAGACCCACTTCATCCAACCATATCCCATTTCTCAATACTGCCATCATGCCAGGAACCCATCAAGGACTAAGTGTACCTATTCAGTCAGGATTCAGTCACCTCTCTATGACCAGCAGCTGCAGATCAAGCCTTCTCATATAAACCCTTTGAGAGGATATTTCATATCCAAAGTCAATTGGGCTTATTCAACTTGGAACAATAGTTAAGCTCCTGAGAGCACTGGTGACTCATCCATGAAGATATAAGGAACCACACCTGACATCACTCATGTGCACAGCAGCTGCCCAGGACCACACCCAATGGAGCCAATGACACCATCTACCCACCCTCTGTTCCCTGTGTCTTAGAAGCATGGAGGAACCGGAAGACAGCATTTAGACTCCTATCCCAGGAGGCAGAGGAGGAAGGAGGGAAGAGTAGTGCTGCGAGATTTTAACCTTGAATTGAACTTGAGTTGGAACAGCAGAGACTTCTACTTTCAATTCGGCAAGTTTACATTGGCGAGAAGTCTCCAGAGAAAGATGAGTTTAATAGGAGAGCATAAAGGAAGTTGCAGTTTTTTTGTATTTCAGAGACTTAATGCATGAATCTCAACCCAGTTGCCCCCTTTTTAAAGGTCACCTCTCTCCCAAGCTCCGAGAAACACTGTAACCTCTTTCTTTGCCAAGGCAATTCAAGCTTCATCTCACATTTCCTCAGGCTTTGCAGAGCTCATCAACCTAACTGCCTTTGGTTCTCGGCCCTGGTTGCTTCAGCCTCTTGTGATGGTGTTGTTAATGCCCCTGAGCTCTTACCAGGCCCGAACCCCACCTTGTCCCTTGTCTCCAGCTAGGCCACCCTGAATGCACCCAGTCTCCTACAAACCACTTCGTTAGCTCTCTGAGTTATATAGAGCATGCTCCAGTTTCCCTCCCCACCCACCCCTGCAGATACAGAGATATAGATATTTCTTAATCTTTCCCTCTACTAAGAATACAGCTACTGTTCACTGGTTCTATATTTAATCAGATTCTGTGCTCAAAAATTCTGAGAACTATGGCCTTATCCATAGCCTATAAAAGTATGTGTGTTTATGTGCGTGTGTATGTGTGTGTGTGTGTGTGAGCATATGTGTGTGAGAGTGTATTTGTATGTGTTTGTTCATATTGTAAAAACTATTTCTTCTAACTTAGATGTGTGCATGTGCACATTTACACACACACACACACACACACACTTCTCTCACTTTTCACTGGACTTTAAGATTGGCCTGCATTTTAAAGTTTATTTTTTGTTTGTTTTGTTTTTGTTTTTGTTGATAGGTTTCTACAGAGTTACAGATGCCATATGGGTGTCAGAACTGAATCCTGGTCCTCAGCCAGAACACTAGGTGCTCTTAACCACTAAGTCACCTCTCCATCCCCCTAAGCTGGGCCCCTTTTCAAACAAAATAAGCAGAGTTAGAAAAAAATTACATATTTTGTCATGTGTGCATATAACCAACATATATATGTACATATATACATATGTATGCACACTCGCATGTGTGACATGAGGATAGAAGGAGAGCTGTGAAGAAAGGGAAGTGCCTGAGGGGTCAGTGGAAGGACGTGCAGGAGGGGGATGGGCAGAGGGAACTATCACATCTCCTTTCCTATGTAGAATCTAGGTGTCCGTGTGCATTGTGTGTGTGTGTGTGTGTGTGTGTGTGTGTGTGTGTGTGTGTGTGTGCGTGTGTGTGTGTGTTAACCAGGCTCCAGGTAACAGCCAGTTAGCAAATAGATTCAAAATCTTTTTCTTCCTATATCTGATTTTCTTCTATTTTGAGCAAAATGGAACCATAATCGTTTTTGTTCCCATATAAAATAACTGGTTTTATTACAGTATTTCCATCCTCAGCTGCTCACTCTAAATTTATTTTACACAAAACCTTCCCTCAGTATTCCTGGGATAACCCAGGGCGGCTTGTAGAGTAACTAACAGTCTGGTCTGTGTCCTCTGCTCTTGACGTACCCATGTGTCTGACGACCGTAGACGTACAAACACGACCGTAGATGTACAAACACGACCGTAGACGTACAAACACGACCGTAGACGTACAAACACGACCGTAGACATACAAACACGACCGTAGACGTACGTACAAACACGAAGCCCAAACTTGACACTGAAAAACAAACACCTTTCATTGCTTTCAGTGAAAGAGACACATGATGGAGGGAGACACCATGACAGAGGGAGACATCATGATAGAGGGAGACACCATGACAGAGGGAGACACCATGATAGAGGGAGACACCATGACAGAGGGAGACACCATGATAGAGGGAGACACCATGACAGAGGGAGACACCATGATAGAGGGAGACACCATGATAGAGGGAGACACCATGATAGAGGGAGACACCATGATAGAGGGAGACACCATGGGGATAGAGAGAACCCTGGTGCTGGGGAAGTTGCCAGGAATCCCCAAGGATGACCCCAGCTTGGACTACTAGAAATAGTGGAGAGGGTGCCTGAACTGAACTGGCTTACCCCAGTGATCAGATCGGTGAATACCCTAACTGTCAACACAGAGCTTTTCTCCAGTGACTGATGGAGGCAGATACAGAGATCCACAGCCAGGCACCAGGCCGAGCTCCAGGAGTCCAGTCAAAGAGAGAGAAGAGGGATTCTATGAGAAAGTGCATTAAGATCATGATGGGGAAACCAGCAGAGACGACCAAACCAAACTAGTGGGAACTCATGAAAGTTGGATCAATGGCTGTGAAACCTGCATGGGACTGGGCTAGCACTGGACTACCTTATCTGCTTGGGGGCCCCCCTGGCAGTAGGATCAGAATCCATCCCTGGTGCATGAGTTGGCTTTGTGGAGCCCACTACCTATGATGGGACACCTTGTGCAGCCTTGAGGCAGGGGGAGGGGCTGGGACTTGCCTCTACTGGATGTGCCTCCCCATGGGAGGCCTTGCCTTCTTGTAGGGGGTAGTGGAGGATGGGTTGGGAGGGGGAGGCTGGGGGGGCAGGAGGAGGGAAGAGGGGGATCTTTGGTGTATAAATGAATGGAAACATTTTCTTAACAAAATAAATAAATAAATAAATAAGAAAAACAAATGCCAAGAATCATTTCAATTAAAACCCAACTAGATAAAATCTCAAACCCATTATGATGGCTACTTAATTTTAAGAAACTTAATTTTTGAAATTGACAACAGAAAATAATAAGTGTTGATAGAGATGTGAAGAAAATAAATTCTTTGCACATCACTGGTGGCGATGTAAAAATATTAGAGCCATTGTAGAAAACAGTATGGGAGTTCCTCAAGTAGTTAAAAATTTAATTACAGTCTGATTCAAAGTGTGAATCTCTGGTGGTCTGAATGAAAATGAATTTAAATACATAAATTCAAATATTCAAAGCGATGATTCACAACTAAGAAAGAACACAGGGCATTTGACTCTCTGGCCTCTGTGACCTCACTTGATAAAATATTTTACAGTGACATCAAGAGTCCTGCAAATTTTAGAATTTCGTTTTTCTTTATATCTGAATAAATGTCTGTTGTGTATATGTACCACATTTTCATTTTCCATTTATCAGTTAATGGACATCCAGGCTGATTCTATACTTTGTCTTATCAAAAATTAAAAAAAGAAAAATTCAATCAAAATAATTATTATCAAGAAAACAACAAAAACCAACCAACCAACCAAACAATGCTTATGACGCACAGCGGGGGAAAGTCCACACAGTGTATGGGAATGTAAGTTAGTGCCATTGCTGGGAAGATCATCAGTATGGAGATTCCTTTAAAAGCTTAAAATTGAGCTAGCATCTGATGCAGTTGAAAAGGTTGAAGGCCGCATACTAGGGGTACCTTCTTCTCCCAGCCTTGCCGCAGACCCCACTGCCAGGCCTGTGCACAGCTGCTCAGTGGGGAAACCTGGGAGGTCCTGCTAGAAATTAACTTTCTCTTTTGCTACTTTATTTATTTTGGTATTTTCTTCTTTGTTTTCACTGAAAAGACACTGATTTTTAAATGTTAAAAGTATACAATTTGCTTTGCAAAGCTAAATTTGTATAGGACTATATAAATCAATGTTATGCTAATAGGTATATAGTAATTTAGAAGATAAGGATACAAGAAAAATGTCCAGTACAATTCAAACCCAGTTTCCTTCAGTTACACTTGACCCTGGGTTGGTAGGAGTCTAAGCCTGAAACCCACAGGTGTGGAAAAAGCATGTGTTTAGCTGAACTACTCTCTTCTTTTGATGGCCAAGAGGAGGTCAGCATCAACACCCTGAAAAACAGCTATCAGAATCTTTCCAGAATGTGTGGGTCTATCCCCCCAGTATCTGTGTTTTCTGTAATTAATACTATAATGAAGCCTCTGGTAAGTGATTAACCAATAAAAATAAACAGAGCAAAGTCCAGCTGAGCCTCCTCATCCATTGGACACTTTGGGGGCAGGAAGGAATTTACTTTCACATACTACAGTGAGAGAAATACATTTATATTTTTATTCCTAATCAAAAATAATCTGTTCTAAATCCCATGTCACTGAGCTGGTGGAAAATTGAATTCCAATAAGCACCGAGAATCCCTCTTGTATGCTACTGTGACTGATTTTAGAAGTCCATGTCTTCTGGAACATTCTAGGAAGCCTCTCTATTCAGGCTGATCTACCTGTCGGTCTCTTGGCCCAAACCTCTCCATATCTCTGTCAAGCTTCAGGGACCAATGCAAGCACAAGGACGCCTCTTCCCATAAAATGCAGACCCCATCCATGCCAGCATTCCAGCTCGACCCACACGAGTTGCGGCACATAAGAGGGATCCAGACTCGGGGCGGTGGTGGCAAACGCCTTTAATGCCAGCACTCAGGAGGTGGAGCCAGGAAGATCTCTGTGAGTTTGAGGCCAGCCTGAGCTACAGAGTGAGTTCCAGGAAAGGCGCAAAGCTACACAGAGAGACCCTGTCTCAAAAAACCAAAAAAAAAAAAAAAAAAAAAAGAAGGATCCAGACTGCATCCCTTCGTACACATTGCTTAAAGTTTTTTTCTTCAGAATTAAACATTTTTCTTTTGAAAATTAAAATGTTCTCTCTGTCTCCTCTCTCTTCATCACATCTGACTCACCACAGTTCTCTTCATTGTACCCATTACTGCCTGATGGGTAGCATCCTTGAGTCTGCACTTCACATCTCTCTTGATGCCCACGTAGCATGAATACATACTGAGTTACAAACTGGCACCTCTGCATGTGGATCAGCTGTGACATAGTAAATGGCCCCCTCAGCAGAAACCAGAAGCAAACCTGGTTCACTCATCTCTCCCTTCAGGGCCCTATCATAGATGCCTATGGTCATGATGCTTGAAGCCTCCTACTACTCTGGGAACGGAAGGCTCCTCCAGGGGCTCTGTCTATCCATGATGGCAGATCTCTCCCAATGAAGATCCTCTTTAGACTCAGAGCTTCGCTCGCTCTCCCCTTTAAGTGAGGATGCTGTCACCATCTTCCTAAAGCTCATCCAAAGGGGCATTTATCTCAGCTTCCTGTCTCCAAACCTGAACAATCTCTACACTTAACAGATGTAAGAGAACTCAATACCTAAATAGGGCTGCATAGACATTAGAGATGAAGATTGTTTTTATAATACTACATTTACTCAGCAAATGTTTGTTTCATTTCTAATATGTTCAGGACACTGAGAAGGAGAGAAAGAAACAATGATGAGAGAAGACAGAGAAAGTGGCTATGGTAATAACAGACCAAGAGGGAGAACTGCTGCTCAGGTCAGCACCTCCAGCCCTGGGCCACAGCTGCAGTAGTACTGCCCTGTGTGGTCAAGAACTGCATCTCCAAGAAGCAGCATTTGTGTGGAGATCGGAAGAAGGAACAAGATTTGCTAGGTGAGACCCTTCTTACCTAGGAAGGAAGAGTGTTCTCCACGGGTACTAGCTGTAAAGGCTCATCACAGGAGGGTAGATCACCCAAGGGGCAGAAGGCAGCACCGCACAGTGGAAGATTGGAAACAAAAGTCAGGAAGCTGTGGAGATAGAGGATTCTGAGACAATTCTAGAGAGAGGCAGACAGGGGCTTAGACAGACAGGGTCTCAGATATTTACAAAATTTGCCATTATAGATGCCCTTCTACTTAGAATCAACACATCATAAAATGGGAACATTCTAAGCTGAAATACATTTAGACTCTACCCTCTAAGCACCCTGGCTTGACTTCACCTCCCTTCCACGGGCTCAGAACACACATACTGTAATCTATAGTTAGGCATTGAGGGAGCCATTGTACAGGTATTGTTGAATTGATGTTGCTTTTGTATCATCATAGAACTCAAAATCACGAGTTGCACCATTGTAAAATGTAGAGAGGGCTCTGTACCCACAATGCAGCTGAGTGTCTTTGAGCAGCCCTCCAGGAGGCACGGTGTTTCTTTCCTCCATTCTCTGTTCTCTCCTGGACTTCACATGGGAGACATACCACGGAGAAAGTGTTAGGTAAATGGAAGTCGCATGACTCCTTTCTATAACTTATTATCTACTCCACTATCTACACTGTTCACCTGTTCACTGTTCACAGTTCACACTGTGTTGTTGGCCTGTGACTAAACTGTGGAACTCTTGAGTCTAGTTTGCTGAACACCCACACACATTCCCTGCTTAGCATTTTCTTTGTCTCTCCATCACTGTTACTCGGGAAGACTGTCCTAGTTTTCTTTCTGTGGCTGCGATAAATAACTATGTCCAAAAACAACTCAGAAAGGAAAGGATTTATTTCATCTTCCAGCTTACAGTCCATCACTTAGGAAAGCCAGGGCAGGAACTCAAGGCAGGAATTTGAAGGCAGAAACTAAATCAGGCCATGGAGGATCTCTGCTTACTAGCTTGTTTCCCATGGCTTGCTCAGTTTGATTTCCTACACAACCCAGGCCCACATTCCCTAGGGTGGCACTGCCCATTGTGGTTTTAAAAAATGCACCACAAACTTGCCCAAAGGCCAGTTTGATGGAGGCAATTCTTCAGCAAGATTCCCTCTTTCTAGGACTCTAGTTTGTGTCAAGTTGACAGAACCAACTAGCACAAGAATTAATTTCTAGGAAAGTCCTACAAATTTTCCTAAGGATGCTATCTTCCACGAGCAAGAGAGGAGCAGAATTCCCCCATCCTCCTCTCTCTCTCTCTCTCTCTCTCTCTCTCTCTCTCTCTCTCTCTCTCTCTCTTTCTCTCTCTCTCTGTGTGTGTGTGTGTGTGTGTGTGTGTGTGTAAGATGAACAGAAACAATTGGCTGATTGATTCCAAACCCAGACAGATGCATTGGGCTACTTCTGGTCATATCATAGAACTTTGCTTATTCAGAATTCCTACTTTCAGACCCACTGAAGACTGTCCTTCTTTCTCCCTTTGAAGTTGGGTGTGGCCATGTGATCTGCTTTGGCCAATGAGATGCCCTTTGAGATAATACATGATAATGGCTGACCTCTAACACTCTTTGCTTGTTGCTACAGTCTGGGATATATGTATGGGTGGAGAATTGCTATAAGAACCCAATAGCCCAGATTTTGCTCAGTCAATTAATGAAGGACAGGTGTTCTGCAGATTTATCCATGCTCATATAAGGGAGCTGGGATGGATTGTGTTAGGACTTTGAGATTTGGGAGCTGTTTGTTACTATAGCAGTCCTTGGCCTATGCTGACCAATACATGTGCTTGTTTATAAACTCAGAAACATAAGTGCACATATTGTGTGAGTGTGTGTGTACGTGTGCATGTATGTGGTATGCACACATGGGCTTTGGAAGGAAAAAAGATAGAACTTACAATAATGAGGATCTAATTTAAAATAAGATGCAGGTTCTTTAATTGCTTAATTTTAGTCAGTTTTGGACATTTAGGTATAAATTGTACCAGTGGGTATATAGATGTGTCTGAACACATACAGTGTAAAAATAAGTGTCCATGCACAATATATTTGTATGTGTTTGTTTTTCCCTGATATATAAACAAACTATGCTCATTTAGAATTGTCTTCTGTAATCCACAAATAATATGAAAGAAAAACCTTAGTTATGGAGTCAATTAAAACCCCAAAGGAAGCTGCTTCAAGATGCACTCCAGTTACCTACCCAGCCATGGCAGTGTGCACTCCAGTTACCTACCCAGCCATGGCAATGTGCACTAGGCATCCAAATCAGTGGCACAGGCAAGACTAGGGTGAGCCTTAGTTTTATTTTTCCTGAGTTTTCTTGACTGCAGTCTGATCCTTTATGGTCTTCCAACATGGAGTGATTTTTAAAGGAGAATTTAATTTACTATAAGTCTGAAATCCTTTGGAATGCTAGAAACCAGCATTACTGCAGCAGCTCTAATGAAAAACACACGTTCCATGTGCAAATCTGTGGTCAGAACCAGCATTCCAGCCCCACTCTCTTGTGGCTGCTAGTTCGCCATCACACTCCTTTTCTCAGTTCTTCTCTACACTGGTTAAAGATTCGGGGTTGTGGCTCACACAGCACACTAAATAGTTCAGTGCACGGAGCAGGCTCCTACAGCTCAAGTGCAAAAGCTTTCATTCGTAAAGCATACCACCATCACTACCACAAAACCCACAACACAACTCCCATCACCCCTGACTCCAGCCCTGTGACCACCTCACCTCGCCTCACGCCCCAATCCCACCACCGCATCCTCCAGCCCTACCCCACCTCCCCCAACACCACATTCTCCTTCAGCCTCACCCCCACCCCCCACTACTCCTCCCACCAGCACTAAATGGAGAGTCCCAAGGATTTCCTATCACTGCCCCATAATACAGAAGTGCGCTTACTTTAAAACACCCCCAATATGCACATAGATGAATTCCCATATATGTTCAAGACAAAGAGCACAGCGGCGTCCAGAAGAAAATCTCATGCACTGGGCTGAAATTGACTCAGTCATCTGTTTGGTCACCAGCCTGGAGTTTCCAACAACAAAAACAATCATTTGTGAGTCCACAGAAAACCAA
The DNA here is from genome assembly GCA_902168325.1 of Peromyscus nudipes. NCBI lineage: Eukaryota > Metazoa > Chordata > Mammalia > Rodentia > Cricetidae > Peromyscus > Peromyscus nudipes. The sequence goes on from CABHPH010137033.1 coordinate 28,845, forward strand.
AATTTCACACTGGAAGAGGACTGTGCAATGAAAACCAATGTGGAGACTTGCTATGTATTAGCACATTTTATCTATTCTTGTTTTGAAATTATACATAATTATGGTTTAAAAGAAAGGCACATATTGGATTGCGCAGGCTCTGTAGAAAGGTGGCATTTAGAATGAAGTTGAACCGTGAAAGCAAAATCCAAGGTTAAATATTAGATTCTCCAACTTACATAAGACATTTTCTCCTCATGTGATACCAGAATTTCCTGGTCTCTACTACTCTTTCCTAAAGACTCCTGTTCTTAGATGAAATGCCTAATTTCATCTAAGTTTTGTCTGGAGTTGCTTAAATATTAATCTGGAGAATCCTAAGATATAGCAAAGACTGATACACAAAGCTAAGTTAAATTTTGTTCATGTATGTTTACTGAAAATATACTATGTTCCCACAGATGTTGTCAGCAACACACAGGTGGAAGAGAGGTGCAGAATATGTGATATCTTCAAAATCCACTTTGGGGGAGTATTTCATGCAGACGTCTCCCCACCTGGAGGGAGAAGACTGACAGATGGATATCAAGTTGAAGATGCAGACTGAGCAGAGCCCGGGTATGTCATTAAGACTGTCAACTTCTAAAAAAATGATGGACACAACCAAAATATTCAGGCAAGCCATCAGGAGGATATGTGAGCCTTTGTCTAAAGTTGATAGAACAGGGAAGAAGTTAAGGGTTTATACCGCCTGCATTTTGGAATGAGAAGCATTTATTGAGCAGAGTAACAATGTATAGACTCAGTATTGTCAAATTATAATTTTCTGAGTTCAAAAGCATAACTCAGAAAACACACACATATTTTGTATATATATATGTATATGTGTATATATATATATGTATGTGTGTATGGTACATATGCTTGAAAGGTATGCGCGTGCGCTTGCACACACACACACACACATTTCAAAAGTCCACCGAGCTCATTAGGAGGGGTTAGTAGTGCCAGAAGCTAGCTCAGCAGTGCAGTTCCTCTTCTTAGTAGAACAGGCTCTTTGCTTCTCCCTCACACAGAAGCCATTTTCAACTCAACCATCTTGGTAAAGCTGAAATAATTTTACAGGGTCCGTGGTCCTAAGCAATAGTCACCTGTAGCTGCACAAGCATATGTATCCACAGAACATCAGTTGTTCCTTGTTGAGACCCATTTGTCAGTGTCCCATATGACCTTGCAAACACACAGTACTCTGTCAAGTGTCTTTCCTTTACACAAACTTTAGGAAGAAGGGAGTTCTAATCTCCACTGCTTCCCAGTGACCTGGCAACAGGGCTTAACTTCTTGTTTCATTGTTTTTTATTTGTTTCTCTCTCTGTATATGTGTGTGTGTGTGTGTGTGTGTGTGTGTGTGTGTGTGTGTGTATACATGCATGCATGCATGCTGAAGAATAATACAACATGTTCTTTGACTTACACAGGTACATACATAAGTGTACACACACACATAGAGCAGTCGGTCATCTGGAGAAGAAGGAGAGACAAAACTTGATATTTTGGGTGCCAAGCAGTAGAGTAATATGGGCAGAAGAAGCAAATTCTCCCAGGACTCACAATGGAGGCTAAGGAAAGCACACTGAGTTTGGTCGCCTTCCTCAACAGCAGAAAAATTCTAGGGACAGATAATACACAGGCTATTGGGATTAAATCTACTCTAGAGTATAAAATAAATCAACATGGGAGCATTTCCTAGAGGAGGTGTGTACTGGGAAGAAGGATTAAACCATGGGAGAAAATTCTGGTAGGGCGATGGGAGTAGGCAAGGGCTTGATTTGCCCCAAAGCAGCCCTGACATGAGACTGTGGTTTATTTAGGAAGTGATCCCAGGAAGAACCAAGAGAAGAAAGAACAGTGGCCCTGAAAAAAATAAGATGAGCCAGGCGGCGGCGGCGGCGGCGGCGGCGGCGGCGGCGGCGGCGGGCGGTGCACGCCTTTAATCCCAGCACTCGGGAGGCAGAGCCAGGAGGATCTCTGTGAGTTCGAGGCCAGCCTGGACTACCAAGTGAGTTCCAGGAAAGGCACAAAGCTACACGGAGAAACCCTGTCTCGAAAAACCAAAAAAAAAAAAAAAAAAAAAAGATGAAAGTCAAAACAGGGCACACTCATTAACAAAACACACTGTGGACAATTGAGGCTCCTTCCTTTGAGAAGCTGGGGGTACTGTGAAGACACCACATTTCAGGGGTGAGTTGCTGGGATTTGTAGTGACCATGGCCATGCTCTGGGCTGAGAGACAGTCCTAGATTTTAGTTCCCCAGGACTTAAGGTCTACTTGTGCCCATGAACAGAGAAAGCCTTCAGGAAAGTTCCATAGGTAATTTTCAGTGAGGGCAATGGCCAAGGGAATGTCCACAGTTCCCTAAGAAAGGTCCACCCCAGTGTGAATTTGTCTGGATTTACTGCTTTTGAGACTAGCTCTGGCCAGGGCTTCAGAAGGGTCCTGATTATTTAATTCCTCCTCAGTTCCTATTTTCCCAAAAGGGGACAAAAAGTAAAGGCATTTGTAGACTCTAATTACTAGCAACCATATTTTGCTCTCTTGCTGTGAAACCGGGGGACAGGGAAGGGCAGGGCTTTCTGCCCCCTCCCTTACAATTAGGTACCCTTTGTCCTCAGGTTTATGTGCTTAAGCATAAAGGAACACAGGCTTGTTGGCAAACTCCTGGAAACTCATCTGTAAAGATGAAAGATGATTAATATTAGAATTATTGTGTTCTAACCCCCCTCTAAGACTTAAAGTGAGGGTTAATCTTCTTTGTTGATTTTATTGAGTTTGAAATCACCTAGAAGACGCACCTCTTGATCTGTCTATGAAGGTGCTTCCAGAGAGGGAAACCCACTATTGTGGAATATTACTTTAACTATGTAAAGATGTGTGGCATTTGTTTATGCTGCATTTGTTAATCATGTAAAGATGTGTTACTGTTTCACCTTGCCTGCCTAAGGCACCTGATTGGTCTAATAAAACACTGAATGGCCAATAGTTAGGCAGTAGAAGGACAGATGGGGCTGGCAGGCAGAGAGAATAAGTAGGATGAGGAATCTAGGCTCAGGAAAAAGATAGAAGAAAATGAAAGAGAAAGATGGGAAGATACCCAGGACCAGCCAGGCAGCTGCCAGACAGACAGGCATACAGAATGAAAGAAGGATAAAAGACCCAAGGCAAAATGTAGATGATGAGAAATGGGTTATTTTAAATTATAAGAGTTAGTGGGATTATGAAGGCCAAGCATTCATAACTAAGTCTCTATATCATGATTTGGGAGCTGGGTGGTGACCCAAAAGAAAGCCTACTACATTTGGTGTTCTAATGTGGGGTTTGTATTTCCACATAGGGTTTGAGAAAGTTGAAAAACAAACAAAGAAACAAACAAAAACCTGATATGGCTCCTTTAAGAGGCTCTGCTGTACAGTAAGCGCTTGAGTAGCTGGCATGTTAAATAGAAATAAAAAGCTAAAAAAAAAAAAGTCTGCCACAATGCAGGGCACCAGCTTCCTAAATGCAGCTCCCAGTTAAACACTTAAACATGCTTAAGGCTCAGCTCTCACAGATCTGAGCTGGATAGAGCTGTTCACCAGTACAAAGCCACTTAGCAGGTTAAGGTTTGGCTCACATAGTCAGAAAAGGCTAGAGACACACAGTAAAGACAGATCCAGATGGAAAAAACCTCTAAACAGGTTACAGTGTATTTAAAATGTGCATAGGTTTAAGAAAGAAAAGAAAATGTGCATAGACAGTTATAGGAAAAAATAGTTTAAAAATAATAAAGTCTTTAAAGAGAGAATAAAGTAATATAAAGGGAAAAGGCCAAGTTAAGGTGGTAAATACACAGGGAGTCTGGATACTGTAGGGTGTTGTGTTGACTTTGAATTTTCTGAATGCTGATGAGCAAATGACAGCTGCTGAGAGACATGGGGTTGTAAAAGGGACTGCTGAATTAAACCAGCCTGATACTGTAGGGATGCCTTAACTTTAGAATGGAAGTCAGAAAATGTATTGCATTGGGGAAGAGGTTATGTTTTTGTTTCCACAGAAAATGAAAGGCAGTGGATTCCTTCAAGGTTAATACAGATCAGGTCTGATTGAGAGAGACCTCCTGAAAATCCTGGCTACAGACATAAAGACATAAACCAAGAAAAACTACAAGACAGGTGATGTATATACTAATCCCTCTTCATGGAAACAGTTCTGAGACTGGAGAACAAATGTTACAACTAGTTTCCCCAGGACTTGACCATTATCTCAATTTTCTCAGGGTTCCCTAAAGATGCCATCACCCCCAGACAACAGGAAGCAGTCTAGAGAACACAATGCTAACATTCCCAAGAAGTGGGGTGGGTGTTTTTTGGTCATTTGGTGGGCTATGGATTTTTGTCATCATTTGGGGGGGGTATAGGAATAAAGGATAAAAAGACAACTATTAACTTCAAATATTTTACATTGGTATAGATTTTGGTATACTGATAAAATTTAAAATTATTTTTGTTATACTATATGTATGTTTCTACTCTTGTTTGGGGTATTGTGCTTATGCAGCTCATTTAAAAATGTAATATACAATTAAGAAGTGCAAGTTATGATGCCAGGGAAACACCCAGGAATTCACAAGGATGATCCCAGCTAAGACTCCTAACAATAGTGGAAAGGGTGCCTGAACTGGTCATCTCCTGTAATCAGATTGGTAACTACCCAAAATGTCATCAGAGAGACTTCATCTAATAACTGATGGAAACAAATGCAGAGATCCACAGCGAAGCACTGGGCTGAGCTCTGGGAATCCTGTTAAAGAGGGGGAGGAAGGATTTAATGAGCTAGTAGGAGGGCAGTCAAGGTCATCACAAGGGAACCCACAGAAACAACCAACCTGGGCTCATAGGAGCTCACAGACTCTGGACCAACAGCCAGGGAGTCTGCATGGGACTGACCCAGGCCCTCTGCATAAGTGTGACAGTTGTGTAGCTTGGTCTGTTTGTGGGACTCCAAGTGGTGGGAGCAGGGCCCATCCCAATGCTTTGACTGGCTTTGGGGAACCTATTCCTCATGCTGGGTTGCTTCGCTCAGCCTTAATACAAAGGGAGGAGCTCAGTCCGACCTCAACTTGATGTGCCATGCTTTGTTGACACCCATGGGAGACCTGCCCCTTTCTGAACAGAAACAGAGGAGGAGTGGATGGGGGGGGCAGGGAGAGGGAATGGAGGAGAAGAGGGAAAGAAACTGTGGTTGGGATGTAAAATAAATGAAACAATTAAATTAATAAAGAAAGAAATGCAGGCTAGTAGTTAGTCATCTATAATAATCAAACTTGTAGTCATATTAGGTATGTTTTCAAGGTTAGGCAGATATATTTTAGATAGATAGATGCTCTTCAAATGCTTCAAAGACCTACAGCATGTGGCATTTAAAATGTTTTATTAACACAGGGCTTTTCATGACAGAGACACATCTGCTCCTGTTAGCACCAATCTACTTCATGAAAGGATGGTGGGCATCGAAGAACCTCCATATGGTGTTTGCTTTTATTGTGGCAAAGCTAGCCATTTGGGCAAGAAGCTGCTGTTGCCTTGATAAATGACAGTATGCTGTACAAACTGGACATGCAGGACACAAAGGGGAAAAAAACTGCTGAATTTTGCCAAAACAAGGATGGACAGCCCTTCAAAATTCCTGCTTCGTAGAAAAGTCTGCCAGATATTCCAGGCCTGTAGGCTGAAGACGGATGCCCCAACATTGCAGCAGAAGCTTGAGTGACTGTCCAGGCAGCCAGATGTTTCTGTCATTTCTATAATTTTGGAAGTTAAGCAACTCTGCACTTTCTGTTTACTCAGGTATATCCTTTTGGGGTCTCTGATGGAGTTAAAGACTAGATAATTATAGTTACAGTTTTCCTTAGTTATGATAGAAAGTAAATTAGGCACAGAACTTTGGACTCACCAAGATAGGGTAGATAATGAAGTCTTTTCTCTGAATTTGCCAAATGCAAATGGACTGGATATTATAACTGTAATTCTTACTTGATAATTGTTTTTATTGTATGTAGTCTTACTATGTTAAAACTAAAACCTTTCTTTTTATTTGGATGAAAGGGAGGAAATGTGGAATATTACTTCAACTATATAAAGATGTGTTACATTTGTTTGTGCTGCACTTGTTCAATTATGTAAAGGTGTGTTATATTTATTTATGCTGCATTTGTTTCTGTAAAGATGTGTTGCTGTTTCACCTTGCCTGCCTAAGGCACCTAAATGGTCTAATACAAAGCTGAATGGCCAATAGCTAGGCAGGAGAGGGATAGGCGGGGCTGGTAGACAGAGAGAATAAGTAGGAGGAGGATTCTAGGCTTGAAAGGTGAAAGGGGGGGTGGAGATAGAGGGAGACACCCGGGGCCAGGTAGCTCCCAGCCAGACAAACATGAAGTAGGACATACAGAATGAAAGAAAGGTAAAAAGGCCTGAGGCAAGATGTAGAGGAGAAACAGGTTAAGTTATAAGAGCTAGTGCGACAAGCATAAGATAAGACTGAGCTTTCATAACTAATAATAAGTCCCCGTGTCATGATTTGGGAGCTGGTTGGTGCCCCAAAAGAAAGCCTGCTACAACCCACCCTGAATGTGGGTGGCTCCATCCCATGGCCTGGGGTCCTGGACTAAACAAAGATGAGAAAGGAAGAAGTCAGCTAAGTGCCAGCTTTCGTCTTTATCTCTGCTTCCTGGCTGGGACCAGCTGCCTCCTGCCGCCGCATCCACTGCTGGGGAGGCTCCGAAGCCCTCTCCTTTGCGCTCTCAAACTGTGAGTCAAAACAAACCCTGCCTTACTTCAAGTCGCGTTTGTCAGGTATGATGTCCCAACAGTGAGAAAGGGGAACTAAGACAGACGCTGTCTCAGACTAGAACTGGGGATACTGCTAACCATGGCCTTGAGCTAATCTGACAGTCACAAGGTGTGTTGAACCTGGGAGACTCACGAGGCATCTCTTCCCACCAGGCAGGTCCCGACACTTTTAATTTTCCATCTTCCTCCCCCTCCTCTACTTCTGCCCCATCTCGCTTTCTGTATTTCTGGTTTCCTTTCAAATGTACGACTAATTGAATAGTCAGTAAACATTTCCTATGCTTCGGGAACCTGCCTGAAGATGCTGCTAGTGAGAGGAAAGAGCTCGTGGCTGTGGTCTGGAGTTTTGAGGGTGAACCCTAATGTGCTAATGAGCCAGTTTTCTGAAATGGCTCACCCAACTGAAAGAAACGGAGTACAGTCACAGGAAGTTCCAAGATGGGGTTGACTTTACGGGAACTGGACTCGGATCCAAACACTCTGTGGTTCAACTTCTCCTCACACATTGGAGTGTGGTTCTCTCTCTGGTCCAGCCCGGAGCCGCTGTGACTCCACAAGGAATTCCCAGCAAGCTACCAATTGTTGCCTTCGCAAAACCCAGAGTGGAGGCAGGAGCTCAGTTCCGAAGACGGCTTTTCTGCTCTCAAGGAACAGGAGGAAATGTGTAGATTCCCAGTGTTCCAATCGAGCAACGCCCCCTAGCCTTGTCCCTTCTCTGAACGGCACAGCCTCCAGCTCCCCTCATTCTGAACTAACTTCGTCTTCTAACAACGCTGCAGCAATGTGGGCCGGGTCTCCAGAGAGGGTGTGCTCATGGTGGAGTAGCTCAAGGTGGCTCTGGAGAATTTAAACACTTACACACTGCCAGTGCATGTTTCATTTCCATACAAAGGAGAGCCCAGTAGATCCAAAGACCTGCTGTGAGATTGGAGAGTGACAGGATGAACAGGATGGAGAGATTGAAGCTTCATGGCTTTTAGGCTTTAGATTTACAAAGACCGATTTTTCAAGTATGAGAGCTGGGTGGGAACTCAGCTGTCACATGGCAAATCCTTCAGTCTTAGAAGAAAATTGGACTTGATGACAGGTCATTGGGTAGGTCCAGCCAACACCTGGAGGTACAGATGCTGAGTCCCAAGGAGCAAGAGGGGAACCAAAGTGTGTCCCCACTCCTCTCACACCCCCACCCCACCCCCACCCCCACCCCCACCCCACCAAGCTCCAAAACTTGTGTTTTCTGCAGCAGCACTGGCTTCATCTGGAGACTAGATCTGGAGCTAGTTGCTTAAGAGACTCAAGCTGCGGTTTAAGGATGATAAATAATTATGCTAACTAACAGGTTGGAAGAAAAATGTGATGTTATTCCCACAGAATGCTCTGAAAGCTGGAAACACTTAACTGCAAAAACTACATGTGGTGAAACACCCAATAATTTACTTAAGAAACCCACATCTAGCTTGATGGCTCAAAGCAGGGGTTAATAGTCTTTTGAGGGCAGCTGGCGGTGGAGAAGGGTCTCCGCATAGGCAGCCAAGCCTCCGTGGCAGAAACACGGTTGCTCTTTTAGAACAAGCATTTACATTGGCATCTAACCAGGGTGAAACATACAAGGAATTGTTTAGTTTGCCTTCTTTTTTCTTCTGTTCCCAACATGGTTCAAATATTCCTTACTCATGTTATGTACCCAGAGATGGGAAAGAGTTAATGGACTAGTCAGGTGATGATAATGAAATAATCATTTGCTCCAAAGCCCCAAAATGATACAACAAACATATGGTAAGGAATAGACATGTGTTCAAAATACAAATACACAATCATTTGTTATCAAAACAGAATCTGATCTGACTCATGGCTGATTTGAACATTTGCCCTGCACAAGGCCCAGATATGGAAGTTATAACTTTTACCTAGGAGAGCCATCTGTAGGGACTGACTCCACATACAAATGTCGGTGAGACAAGTATTGTTAAAGAGAAGGGTGACATACTACAAGAGGATCAGAGAAGGAAGCATCCTGTAAATAATTTGGAGGAGTATATGACAGTCTCCTGTCAACAGTGGCATTTCCTCTAAGGCATAAAAAAGAATAGGTTCCAACATATAGAAGTAAATGAAGCTTGACATTGGGGGGCCTCACACCAGCATGTCCACAGACAGAGGCAAGGAAGCAAGGTCAGAGAGTGGACCCCTGGATTCAAATGTTTGATGTAGATAAAGACTGTCAATAGCTAGCCAGAGGAAAGCCGTTCATGAAAATGCTTATTGGAATGTTCGTCTGACAGCACCAGCAGTGGGTGTGGTAGCATGGAACCAAAGGTGTGAAAACCAAGATGAGGACCAGAAAGGCACTGTTGTTATGGCCCAGGAAGTTCCTGTGGGGTGCTGTTTATTGCCTCTTACCCACCAGATGTCAGTGAGGACTGATTAGATACGAGGGACAAGAGAGAGGGAGGAAGGGAAGAGACTCTCCATGGTTCCATCATCAGAGATTAAAAGGATATGTTTGATAGTCTACAGTCTTTAGGCAGACATATACGCAGGTAGCTAAACATTAACGTCTAGAGGGAAGTCTACAATTCAGAGTTGAGAAAAGGAAGAGCAGTCAGCACACAGAAAAAGTAAGTGGCAGTTCCTTTGTGCTCACTGTGACCTTTTCCTAGAACCCTAGAGGAGGAGCTTAGGGAGATGCCGGTCAGACCACATATGCTCCCAGGAGTTCAGGGTAAATGTCAGATCCCGCCATGGCCTCTGAGGCACTGCAAGTCCCACAAGGTTGGGTCTCCTCTCACCTCTTCCTGCACACTGGCCGCTGTGGCTCCTCTTTCCAGCCTTGGACCTGTTAAGCTCCCTCTTTCCCTAGGGCCCTTGTTCTATGAAAATCTCTCCCAGTGTCTGGCTGCTCCACCACCCATAAACAATGCAGCTCAGTTGCTTCTCTTAGGGTCTCCCCACAGCTTCTCCAGTCAGAAATCCAACCTTCCCCTCATATCTTCATTCAGGCTGTCTTAGGTCTTCCCTGTTCAGACTCAACACAGTTATAACTGTGATTCATTCTGATACCTCCCTATGGAAGTTGTAGATCCCAAGCAGAGCCCTGCCCGTCATTCCCAGAATGGACTCCGGTCACTGCTCTAGAGGCAATGGGATCTGGGAGAATGGAGTCAATAAATGAGACAAACTAAAGTCTCATGCAATAGCCAGCTTTATTCAGACAATCTACACTCTGAGGGTTAAAACAGCCACACGAATAGAGTTTTCATGAGTTCAAGCTGTATACACTCACAAGGACAAGCCACACATAGTAAAAACATGTTTATCCATAGAGGCATGTAAACAAACAACAATAGCCCATTGTAATATAGAATCTGAAGTAAATCACACCTGGGAGGGGCACAAAAACGTTCCAAGAACAATTCCGTTTTGAAGAAACTGAGGTCACAAGACTCTTGCCTTGCTTTCTTGGAGTGTTCTCACAAGCACTCAGAATCTCCTCACAGTACTCCATTTCTGGACCTTGTTCCGACAGTTTCCTACATGTAACAAGACTCTCATAATAGCTGTTGAGTGGATGTTACAGCAGCCAGGCATGGTGGCTCACACCTACAATCCCAGCTGAGGCAGGAGGATTACCTTGCAGCTTGGGCTACATAGAGAGACCCAGCCTGGGCTCCAATGTAAGAGCAACCTAATAACTTAATAAACAAACAAGCAAATGAATGAAAAGATCACGACAGCAGTGGCCTCACGTGTGCCACTCTGCACTCTTCCCAGCACAGCTGGGAGACAAAGAAACTTGAACACTGACCTCCTGGCTTTTGCCACACAGAAAGTTAACAGCAACCACCTGTGACTGGACTCTATCCAGTGCATTATAGTCTGCCCGTGGAAACAGAATGAAAGGCATACATGCCAAAGAGGTAGACGGCTTCTGTGTCAGTCACACGTCATAGGATCAAAAGCCGCAGGGAAGCCACAGGAAGATGTAGACAGGGACACTGCACTGACATTTTGGGTCACCTCTTCAGAGCAATACAGAAAAGAGTAGGGGGGTGTACAGGGGATGTGTGTGTGAGTCTGAGTGTGTGTGTGTGTGTGTGTGTGTGTGTGTGTGTGTGGTGTGTGTTCATGCATATTGGGCCCAGAAAAAAACTTTGGGGAAGAGAGAAAAGGTTCCAAGATGATTAGGAAAAGGGATACAGGTTGTCCAGGAGAAGACTACAAAAGAGTGTTTGGAAACCAAGATCACCAACAACTCAGGGTATAATTCTTCCAAGAACAAATGAAAAGCAAATAGAATCACCCTCCGAAACCAAGGGAAGTAGAATGCCATTACAATAGCACTTATGAAAATATAAATAAAAATATGGGAAGAAAGATCTTTATTAGCAACTAAAGTTAGAATTGTAGGTGTTATCTTCACTTACAAACTGGGAGGTTTTTAAAATTTGTATTGTTTTATTTTTGTGTATGAGCATTTGTTTTGCATGTATGTCTGCACCATGTTCATGCAATGCCCAAGGAGGCCAGAAGAGGGTGTCAGATCCCCTAGAACTGGAGTTACAGATGGTTGTGAGCTGCTATGTGTGTACCGGGCATTGAACCTGGGTCCTCTAGAAAAGCAGTCAGTGCTTATAACCTCTGGCCATCTCTCCATCCCAAATGGGGAATATTTTTTAATAGAAGATGGTTGACAGAGCATTACTGTTTATCCTTGGATGTGTGAAATGACTGAGCAAATCTCAGAGTAGAAGGGCTATGTACAGGGTATATGGTGGGCTTCACAGTGGAGAATGAACACCCTGGCTGTTCCAAAGCCAGCCAACCAATTGATCCCTCCCCCAGATTCATCCTCCCACAGGAATCTGTGTGCAAACCATCTGTGGTACAAACTGCTTGTTATATAATGTGGGATATGAATGGCTGTTATGATCTCTGGAGTGTCAAAAGTAAATCTTCCCAGGTTTAAAAGAAAGAGTAACATAAAGAATATTATCTATACAAATAGTAGTAACGGGCAGGGGACATCAATATTTTAAAAAGTCACTAGGGGAAGCTTCTAATTTTAAGTGTCTTAACAACTTAGTTGTAACTCACTGACAATGCTCTCCAGTAATCCGTGTTTCCACCAGTCAAAGGAGCAGACAGACAGAAGGAAGTCCCTCCCTGTCTAGCAGAACATGCGTGGAGAAATGTGGGCTGGGCCAGGAGCTCAAAGCTGCAAGTCCCTCTGCCTTGCAAGTGGATGGGAGCAAAAATAAGAACAGTCAGCACCTCTACTGACAGCCCAGGCTTGGACAACTTTCCCTTCATCCTAAACTGGGGCTGTGAAAGATGCAGAGAAACCAGCAGAAGGCAGGGGAACGGGAAACCCTCTCAAGCCACACCAAAGGGCAAACACAGAAGGCTCAAGAAATGAATGAAATTGCACATTACATCATTGCTTCTCATAGTGGTAAAAAATGATCATAGTGAAATATTTAAAGGTAATGATTTCAGAAGAGATGAAACTGTAACATGAATCTTAAAAGGTCTTATAATAATAAAAAAAACCCAGAGCCAGATATTGGGGTGAAATCTGAAAGATCAGAGAAGCAGAACAGCCAGCCACTAGCTTACTTCTATGAAATCCTCAGCCTCAAAAGAGTGAGTTCCTGTTTCCTCAGGCCTTATATACCTTTCTCTGCCCTGCCATATCACTTCCTAGGATTAAAGGCTTGTGTCACCATTGCCTGGCTCTGTTTCTCTCATGTAACCCGGTGTGGCCTTGAACTCACAGAGATCCAGACAGATCTCTGCCTTCTGAGTGATAGGATTAAAGGTGTGTGCCACCACTGCCTGACCTCTCTGTCTAATTTAGTGGCTGGCTCTGTCTTTTGATCCCCAGACAAGCTTTGTTGGGGTACACAATATATCACCACATGAAGCTACATTTTTCTATTCTAGCAAGGGAAATGTCCATGGCCAGAAACTTCTGGGAAAAATTTCAAATTTTCCTCCATTCATCATTATCTAATTTACACAAATGTGTGACCTCATATAAAGAAGGCTCACACTTCTCATCAGATCATTTGAATCTGTTTAATTGTAAGTTCTGAGTGTGATAGTCAAGACATTCACTTATTCCCATGTTCCTGCCTTCATTTCAGAACAATATCTTGCTTCTTGGTTTCATATCTTCCTTTCCCTTCATGTTTTTTCTTTTATTTGAATTTTAATTATATATATATATATATATATCACATGGCACCTTGCTAATGTGTTCATACAAGTGTATGCTGAGTGCATGAGTTGGCTTCTTATCACCAATAAAACACTGAGCAAAAACAATTCAGTGAGGAAAGGGTTGATTTGCTAACAGGTCACAGTCAGGCATCTACAGAAGCCAAGGCAAGAGTCTAGAGGCAGGAACTGAAGCAGAGAACATGAGGAGCACTGCTTACTGGCTTCCATGATCATGTTCAACTATATTTCTCGTTAGCCCAGGCTCACATGCCAGGGATGGTACCACTCACAGTGGGCTAAGCCCTCCTATATCAATTGCCATCAAGAAAATGCCCCACAGACAAATCAGACCAAGGCAATTCCTCCAGTGAGAGCCCCTCCTCTCAGGTAGGTTGGTACCACACTGACAAAAACCGGTTGACATTGGGTGAATAGATATGGCTGTAAACAGGCCATCAAAGAATATATTCTAACTTATCTGTTGGTGTACGGTGTGCTGATGGTAGAACTTTAGTAAGAGAAGTGGAATCCAACCTTTCCTTTATACGTGACACCGGTTTCTAAAAGTCCATAGCAAATGCACACACAGGTAACACTGGAAAGGAAAGATAAAGATAGAAAACATGCATTTAAATGTTAGCAGTGGTTATGACTGAAAATATGTATGATTGGACATTATCAGTGAAGAAGTGTTGGCTTGTTGGCTCCATTTCATTCTGGGTACTTGGTTTTTGAGGTAATCAGAGAAGAGAGCCAGAAGGAGAGATAGAAAGACAAGACAATGTACCTCTTACAGATACCTTGGGCAGACCTGGCCTCAGGGGGAAGTAAAGATGGTTGAAGACAACTTTATTTTCTAGTAGGTAGCCCCAGTGAACAGTGTTCTAAAATACCAAGGGCCAGGTGGTCAAACTTATACCTAGTGGGTTCCTGACAAGCCAGACCCAGACTTGTTTTATTAAAATTTTATAAGAAAATGACCCTATTCCAAATGGTGTTCATGAGCCCCAATTCTGAAGTAATAGGATAGTCACCATAATGGAAAGACTGAGAGAGTTAAAGGTTAGCTAATAGCAACTAGAAAGCCAGTTGAGATGAAGAGGACACAGAAGAGGAAGGAAAACATTTGCATCTATCTATCTATCTATCTATCTATCTATCTATCTATCTATCTATCTTAAAGAAGGAGTTAGGGATACAACTCAGTTGTAGAATGCTTGCTTAACATATATAAAGCCCTGGGTTCAATCTTGAACAACCACAAAAACCACAAGGCCACAAACTATTAGTTCAAGTGGCACAAAATATAAACTGTGCTAATCTCCATGATGTTTATAACAGCATGCTGAGAAGACACAGAATAAAGTCCACAAATAACTTCAGAATCCACATACAGGTAGTCATGGTGGTGCATGCATTTAATGCCAGCAGAGGCAGATGAGCCTCAGCTCAGTCTCATCTACATAGTGAGTTTCAGGCCAAGAAAAAAAAACAGCAATAAAATAAAGCCCGTTGATGATGTTAAAATCCACATTCCGAGAACTCTGTGGAAAGTCATTTCTAACCTAATGAAGATCTAAGCTAATACAGGGAAATACATAAATTAACACTCATGAAAGACTGTATCCAACAGGCATGCTCTGTCTAGTTTAACAATCAAAATGCTAACCCAGGTAAATTCTAAATGGTAATTCTTTACACTTTGTGGGGTTTTTTGTGTGTTTGGTTTTGGGTTTGGGTTTGTTTTTTTTTATTGTTGTTATTGTTGTTGTTGTTTGGTGGAGGGCTGTTTTGTTTTTGTTTTAAACTTTCTGTCTTACTATACTTGACATTTTTAGTGATGTGGATATATTATTTTAACAGCATTGAACTTTATTTTCATTTTTTAAAAATTCAGAAGTAAAATATATAGTTTATCAAGAAACATGCTTAGATGGCTTTATTAGGAAGTGATCCCTGTGCCAAGCGATGGCTGCTGTCCCTCTCTCTCACCCTCACCTCTGACTAGGGAAACTTGCAGAGCTGAGCAAACCAGCCCAGTTTCACAAAAACAGCATCAGATCACTGACAGGGGAGTTCCTAGATCTTCCCTCAGCAGGAGCCATCCAACCCCCAGATTCTCCTCTGTGGATGCTCTCCCCTCGCTGGTGTGTGCAGTGCTCTGACAACACTTCCCAAAGCCGCAGCTCAGGGTGGGGCTTGAGTGGAAATCCAAGTGATTATCCCTGCAGATTTAAAGTCACTCAGGTAAGACTGTTGAGCCAACTCAAGTTGCAACTGACTTAA
This sequence comes from Peromyscus nudipes, assembly GCA_902168325.1. Classification (NCBI taxonomy): domain Eukaryota; kingdom Metazoa; phylum Chordata; class Mammalia; order Rodentia; family Cricetidae; genus Peromyscus; species Peromyscus nudipes. Next base: position 44,217 of record CABHPH010137033.1, read on the forward strand.
AGGAGGTGTAAGTCAAGACCTTTGGGAAGGGAATGGTCTGACAAACCCATTGCACCTCATGCAGTTGGTAAGCCGAGCCTTAAGTCAGAACAGAACTGGCTACAGTGCTTAGTTAGTAGAATGAGGCATTCGTCCTTTTCTAATGCTTTCTTTAAGATCGACAGCAACCACAGTGACCTATTATGAACTTAATATTAAGACGTATTTTTTACTTTCTGTATGTAGTCAACAATCCCTCTAAAATGCATGTGAGCAGTTAGGGCACTCATTTCTTTAAAAACAAACAAAAAACAAACTAAGCAAAAAGATTGAACTATTTATTAAATCAGGAAAATAAAAGGACTTCGTGAGGTCTGAGAGGCACTCTCCCCAGTGTCCATCCCCGGGTCCCTAAGTTAGGCTGACTCCTCCTACTCTTCGCTGCCCAGCAGCAAAGCTTCCCTGGAGAAGGAAGACTCTGGCTATGGCTAATGCCGTTTTGTGGTGTGGAAGGTGTGCAGCTAGGAGGGTCAGAGGGGAAATTAAGTTGGAAGAACCACAGAGGCAGTTAGTGCGGCTTGGTTGACGACACATGACCATCCCATGCCGGACACCTCTTCCACCAAAGGTGGAGAGGAGGAGGAGGAAGAGGAGGACAAGGACGAGGATGGGGAGGAAGTACCTGAGTGGGTTTTTTTTTTCCCCAAAGGGGTCTCTTTTTGTAAGTTTACTAAATTCATTAAACTGTATGTGTAAAATATTTGCGTTTTTCTGACATGTGGAGTATATTACAACATAATTGGTTTTTTAAATAAGGCAATTTGAAGCACTGATTAGACACAGTCAGAATTAGAATTCAAATCCACAGAAACGACGACGATGCGACGATGCGGGTGAAGGCCGGGACGCATCCTTGCTCATGGTGGGGGGGGGGGGGGCGTTAAGGTGTCTTCCTCACCTTCTCTGTGTATTACTTAAAGCTTATATTTTTTAACAAGCCTGGGAAAGGGTCAGTCACAGAGATAGAGCCACACTGGACTGCAGCTCTGGTGAATGTGAGCTCGGGAACGCCCACTTTGCTGCCTGCTCTGCCAGCAGCTGCATAACTGTTCTCCCGGTGTGACTGACACAGCAGCAGGCTGGGGACTTCCTGTCTGATACAGCAGCCTAGTGAGGTGGGTTTCCCCCGTGGCCTTGGAACGCCTGGACTCAGAAGGCAGCTAGTAACTGGCTCTCCAGGGGCAGCCTCATCAGGAGGCCCAGCTATGCCCCAACCCGCTCTGTTCAGTCTTTCCCCTCATTGTGGGCATTGAGGCAATTCTCACTGCCTGTGCCAACGCAGGCTCTAAGTTAGACATATTTTAAAATCAGGCATGGCCAATTAAATTATGAGAAAATTACATTGGTAATAAAATAGTGTGGAATTTATTTCTCTGAACATGACTCCAAGATCATTTGAAGCAAACCCCAACAACTCATTAGTAGGTTTAAGAAGGAATACAATTAACCATTCCTCCATTATACAGTTTCAGAAAAATGGCCTCAAATTCTTTTAACTTCTATTTAAGAGGTGATGAAAGAGGACTGGTAATGCAGCTCTGTTAGTAGAGGGCTTGCCTAGCATACACAAA